>CM055196.1:15020008-15235008 GCA_029224185.1 Karalla daura | reverse complement strand
TTATCATCTTCCCAGTGATGTTAGGCAACTTCTAAAGTCCAGTTTTCGTTTCTCGACCATGAATCATTTCAGTTTCGTCCAAATCATGATTGGACATGAACGTATACTTTATTTTCACAGCTGGGGAGATTGTGGGGAGAGTGCGCGTTTCCCAACCTGTGAGCCGAGCAGAGTCTTGGTGTAGTAGTCTCTGGGCATGAAGACTTCCACGATGGCTATGAGGCTCCAGAAGGCGTCTTCCTGGTCCAGGTAGAGCAGGGCGATGGCTGCCAGCCTGAGGGCGAGAGCACCGTGAGAAGACTTGTTACACCCATCTAAAACCGACAATCACAGATTTGTAATGGACAAATAGAGGTAATTACTCTTCACTGGAGTGGACATTCACTTTAAATGTGAAAGCTGTGTATCTAGGTCTGATTGCGTGAATGAGACAATGTGACTTGAGTCTGTAAAGAGCTTTGAGTGGCCATGTGAACTAGAGAAGTGCTACATAAGAGCCAGTCCATTTAGCATTTACCATAACTGGAAACATAAGCCAGTAAAAACAGGTAGAGACTGCAAAATGAAACCGGACTTCGACCTTAGATAGTCGATCTGGGCGAAGCCTATAAATCCTGTAATATCTAATATCTTTGAGGTTTGGACAATCACAGGAAGGAAGACCTTTAAGAACAGTTTAAACAGAATGGAAACATCCTGGACATTACAGACAAAGACACTCATCAAGTGCCAGCAGGAAAGGCGGCCCGGGCCGGCCTCGCGTCTACCTGTTGAGGCCCTGGCAGTAGCCGATGTCCGGGTTCCTCCAGGAGAAGGCCATCAGGACGTTCCTGAGCTTCTGGATGCCGCCGGCGCTGGGCGAGGCGTAGTGCTTGTTGTTGGGGAGCGTGCGCAGCAGGTCCAGCTCGATCTGCTTGGAGGCCGGGTTGGGCTTGTCGCGGGCCACGTTGAGCAGCGTCTCGTAGTAGTCGGGCGGCAGGTGGTCCCTGAACTTGCGGACGTGGAAGGAGACGCACCAGCGCCACAGCTGGGAGCGGTGCTCGTGCGGGATGCCGCAGCGGATCAGCGCCTTGAGCTCGGGCGAGCGCACCAGGTCCCGGTTCATGGTGCCGGCCAGGTAGTTCTCCCACTTCACCCCCACCGACACCTCCTGGTCCGTCATGGACAGAGACCTCAGCTCCAGGGCCCTCACCTTGGCCACCAGCTTCTCCTCCTCCTCCTCCTCCTCGGGGACCGTCTTGAAGCCGAACACGTCGTACTCGCTGAAAATGGAGAAATTCCCCGCTGTGACCTCACATCTTCATCAGCCCCTATGCGTCTGCATAGTCCTAACAGCTATGACCCGGGAGAGACACATGCCTGGACCTGCAAATGGAGCTGAAATACTCCTGAGCACAGCTTGTTTTACCAGCTATGAAAATCTGGAAGTAGCTGTTGATTAAAGTGAAACAGGTCTGGGGACCTCATCAATTTTCCATTCCTGCAACAGCAGTGCTGATTTCTCCTTCCTCTTGTACAACTTCCAGCTTTGATATGAATTTCATCCCCCTGAGAGCATACTACAATGCCATCTCATCTGCATATGGTTAGCTTAAAGGAGAACTCAAATGAAAGAAGGACTTTGTTGAATAAGGTCTCCTCACATCCTTATTGCTTTATAAAAGCAATGACAAAAATGGCAAATCTGAACAGGGCCAGAATATGATATTAAATCCTATTAAACCATTGCCTCCGTTCAGGTGTGTGAGCAAATAAAGGCATGTTTCCTGATGAAGTGTCAGTATGTGGACTCCTGGAGCTCACAGGTCCTGCTTCCTCTCCTGGTTCTGGCTCAAACATAAAAAGCTGGATTTGTTTTCCACTCCATAGCTCTATCACTCTTAGTCCGAGATAAAGTCGATAAGCTCTGTTGTTTAGCAAGGAACGTAAAGTCATGTCCTCACTTGCATGAGCAACTGTTCAGCTAGTGTCAAGACATTTCTTGGTGCCAGATAAGCATGAAAGGGCACCAAATCTGTACTGAAACTGCCGGCAATGGCACCTGAGGCATTTCTGGTGAAACCAATGTTCCCTAACGAGGACAAACACTCTGTTCAACCAGTCGAGGTGCCCTTGAATTCATCCTGGGAGAAGCTTCTTTGGGGGCCTGCTCTGCTCCGTACCTGACGGTGCTGGGCTTGAAGATGGGGTGATCCTGCTGGTCGGGGCTCTCCGCCTGCAGGGCGTCCTCCAGTAACCTGGAAATGACCTCGCGGGCCGGACTCTGCTCCGAGGACGAGCACACCGGGGTCTTGACCTCCTGCAGCAGCACCAGGTACTTGCTCTCCACCTGGCACAGCTTGGCCTCCAGGGCCGTGTACTGCAGCACACATAATAGAGACAACAGGTTGGTCTTTGCTCTGTGTGTGTGTGTGTGTGTGTGTGTCAACACCAAGTGCAAAGTTTACACACATAGATGGGCATCGGCTGAGGTCAACAGTGGACTTCCCCTAAACACTACTCAGACTTCCTGTTTCTATTAACGGGGAGACAAACACACAAGCCGGTACCTTTGCTTCTAAGGCCTTCTCTCTGCTCTCAGCGTTGCGGCGTAACACGGTCAGCTCCAGGATCTCTTTGTTCAGGAACTTGTTCTGGGACTTGTAGCCCTGAAGACTGTCCTGAAATCAGAGAGCAACGTCCCCCGTTAGAAGTCAGCCACGGCTCAAGGAACCAGGAAACGTTCTTCATAGTGGTTTTCTCGAACAAAGGTGGCACTTACTGGAAATATCGGGCAAAATGGTTAAATGAGAATCGAAACGGAGTCCTGTGAGTCTTACAAGTAACTCCTTCCCAACAAGATCAGTGCCACTTTCCCAAAGAATCAATTGTAGTCTCAAAATAAACTCAATGTTGAGCTGGAGAATGAATGATGCACAACTGCTACTTATAGGCGTTTTATTCCTGAGCTGTAATTCTCATAGTCTCGTCTCGCAACATCGAAATCATTTCCAAAACATCTTGTTCTGCAAGACTCCACTACGAGGAAGATTTTGCACTGCTGTGGTTTTATTAGCTATTTATTGGATTTGCTTTGAAGCAAACTGGTCATGTGACCCCCTACATTAGAATAAAGATGAAAAAGGTGTTTCTCACTATAGTTATCTGATAAAAATAAAATGAAGGTTTTGTGCATTTGACAAGGATACATGAGCCCCCAAAGCATCTGAGGTACTGGATGGATGTGAGTACTTTCTGCTGTTATTGAACCATTGCAGCCACCCTCGCGTACCCTGAGGATGTCGATCTCCTGCTGGTCTTTGTTGGGCGGAGGCGAGCCGGCCTCGCCGCCGTTCCCGCCCTGCTCGGAGCTCTGCTGCGACAGCTTGATGATGACCTCGTCCTTGGCCTGGATGGTCTCCATCAGCATCCCCAGCTGGTCGTTGATCTCCCCCACCTTGATCTTCAGGCCCTTCAGCTCCTGCTGCAGGCTCTCCTTCTCCAGCGACAGGCGCTCCATGTAGCCCGAGAGCTCCTGGATCTGGCCGTCCCGCTCCTGCAGCAGCTGCTCCAGGTGAGCCACCTCCTCCTGGGACGCTCCTGCCGCCGCAGACTCCTGAGCCTGCTCCGAGGCCTCGGGGGAGTCCGGAGGAGGCGCGGGACGCTGCACCGGCTTCCTGTCGCACTGGCCGGTCCTCAGAGTCTGCTGCAGCAGCCGCACCAGCTCCTGGACAGGACACAGGTGCTTAAGTTGTAGTCGCACTTCAATAATCACAAGGTGAATCTGTTTTTTTAATCACTACGTTCAGAAATGTTTTGTGGGGCAAATACGGTATTGTTTGAATCCGGATCACAGGGTCTGAAAATCTGAAAGCCCCAAGACGGATCTTTGGTAAAACAATGATGCCATGGCCCCGCCCTCTTAATCGTTACCCCGGCAACCACAGCTTAACAACAATGGCAGACTGCAGGCTCGAAAAATCATACAACAAAAAGAAAATCGCAGAAACGGCAAGATCAAAAAAAGTTGTGAAAATGTCATTAAAAGTCGCGAAAAAGTCACAGAAAAGTTGCGACAAGGAGCTGTGAAAAAGTCACAACAAATATGTGACATGTAAACATGTTCACATATCACTTGATCATGCAGTCTTCAAAGGACTGGAATCGGGTGGACTGCAGTTTAAATAAATGCTGTAGATGAATGCTCAAATTTCCGATGGCACCTGAATGCACCTTGTGTGCCAGCACATCTCCTTCTCTCCTTTTCTGTTGCTCGATCTCTAAATTCCTGGCTAAAGTTTTATTTACAACATTAAAATAGTGGATGCGCTTCCTCTCGCAGTTTCACAAGAGTGAGGTTCAAGCGGCTTCACACAGATAAAAAGAGACCCATGCACTCGCTGAGGTTTGGTCACTGCAGCAAAAACAGAAACTGAGAAACTTTACTTGTTCAACCAGGCCACACAGTTATGCAATGTGTTTCAACCTTACTGAGAAAAACACTTTTTCAAACACTTTGATGGTCCTCTTTTTATACATACTTAATCAGACACTTAGTCAATACATTTACTGACTGAAACCGGAGCTATTTCCTTCTAGCATTTTCAATGTTTCCGGGCACCTGTTTACAGCCCCATCTACCACAGCAATGTGCACATTCTTGGCTCACACTTTGTGAAACAAACGAGCGGATGTGTGTAAGGTCACTCTTCGGCAGAGGAATGTGTCAGTGTTGCAGAATGCGTCTCTCAAAGACGGCTGGGGCGACGCAGCGGGGTCAGCTCTCCCTCTGCCCCAGCTGAGCTCTGTCGGGGGGGAGACAGATCTGTAACGGCGACCGCTTCCCCTGCGACTCGGAGCGGCCAGTGAAGTTACGTCACGGGCGACGCATGCACACGCAGGCCGGTGTCAACACTGCGGACCCGAGCAGAGGCCGATGGGAAGGACAGTGAACTGCCGCTTCCTCCTTTCTGGTTAAAGCATGACTAATCATTCGCCCTGTTCCTGGATGAACCAGGCCGTCTGCATTTCACTTGACTGTACAAGTCGGATTATCACCACGTCAGGAGAGGGCTGATCCTCCTAAAACGATCCTACAATATCAGTCCCTAGGCTGGGATACAGTCTGGTTTTTACACATTAACATGACTGTAAACATGTTCCTTGTTAAGCACTTGTCACTGGATTGACCAATTACTGCCCAGGAACGACACTGCTGTCAAACCAATCAGCAGCACCTCCTGTAAAGGGTTAACCGTGCCTGTAATTCCAATATATTTATATATATATATATACATATATATATATATATATATATATATATATATATATATGTGTGTGTGTGTGTGTGTGTGTGTGTGTGTGTGTGTGTGTGTGTATATATGTGTGAGAACAAAATGTGTGAAAAAGAGATGACATTAGTTTCACCTGCTAGGCTAAATTTCTGCACAAGCCAGGCTAAGGTAAGATAAGCTAAGATAAGTTAAGCTAAGCTAACATAGCTAAGCTAAGCTGCACAAGTGCCATGCAGTTTCCTTCACTCCTCAACTTGCTCTGCTCACAGGTATGTTAAAACTAGTGAGGTGACAGTGGGATACGTGCATAGCACATACCGCGAGAAGGTCCTGGGGTTGAATCCCAGACCCACTCTGATAAAAATAACTCTGATCCTAGAATTTCCACGTGGAGTTTGTATATTCTCCCAACCTTCAGGCGTGCCTGCGTCTCTCCACTGTGCAAAAACATGCATGTTCAGGTCAACTGGAGATTTCTAATTTCCCCTCGGTGTGAGTGTGAGAGTGCGTTGTGATGTTTACTTGGTAAAAATCGAATTGTACGTCAGAGAGAGGACGGGACAGGAGAGCGTGGAGGCTGCGGGTGTAACCGAGTCTTCGCTACAACACGCAGCAGAGAGCATGACAGATGGGCAGCTTTCACTTCTACTCGATTCAGGAACATCGTGGTGAGGCGGCTGACCGACGTGGCTAAAACGGCGCTTCAGTCACTCAAAGGTGTGAGCAGCTCGGGCTGTGCATGCTTTTCTCTTTTGTCTCAAAGAAGAAACGCTATTCAGGTCTTAAAATATACAGCTTCGGCACCTGCGCTGCGACTCAGAACAGCCACAGAGCCCCGCTCGAGCGCGGCGCCGCAGCTCTCATTTCCCCTCGGCGTTTTCTCAGCTGCTCTGTTCTCATGCCCCACCTTCTGACCGGCCAGCTCCTCGCGGAGCTTGGCCTGCTCCTGCTGCAGCCGGTTCAGCTCCTCCTGCTGGCTCTGGAGGCGGAGCTGCGCCTCCAGCGACGCTTTGCCGCCGTTGCACTCCACCAGGGCGCTCTCGGCGCTGCGGCCCGACTTCCCGGAGCCCATCATGTCCCGCAGCAGAGGCCTCCTGGTCCGAGACGGGTTGCGCACAAAGTCGAAAGCCGAACCGAAGGAGTCTGAGGGAGGAGAGACAGGGTCGGGGTACTTGACGTGTTTTAGCATCTGAAAACACACCTGTTTGGTGAGGCCTTTGGGTCTCTAAACCCAAAGTTGTTAAGTGCTATATAAGTCCAAGGTATCATTATTAATCAAAACTGTCCCACTCTCAAGCTCCATTTTCAAGCTAGAAAGCTGATAAACTACATCATCAACCAAACACACACTCAAAATGAAATGTTACTTTAAAAAGACCCAGAATCCCACTGCGTAATAATGAAAATGATGAGAAATATAACTAGATTTGACCTTGTAAAAAGCAAAGGGGGACACCGTGCCGGCTGAATTGAACCCAAAGGAGTATATCTTTATCCAAAACTGAAGCACTTCTCAAACACTGAAATCTTAAAATGAACATTTAAGATTTTCACTGGTTTCCCACATGAGCCCTGTTTACTACAGTAACTCTCCAATACTTGGCTCACACTCCTCAAAGCTCGTTAACATCTAACAGTTTCAGATGGATTTCACACTCCAGCCCTGCCCAGAACGGCATCACAAATGAGCTAAAAGTGAGCAGTGAGGAGGTCTGAAACAGACTGCAGCTATCTGTAAAAAAACGGCATTGTTAGTCCTCTGGTCAGAGCGTTGCGCAAACGGGTGAAGCAACAGCACGGCGAGGAGCGGCAGTGGCAGGGTGGACGTACGTCTGTGTGTGTCTGGATGAGGTTTGTGTTCGGGGAAGTCCTTGGGTGGAGCGTCCACCAGCTCCCAGTCCTCCGAGCCGCTGTTCCCAGTGTAAAACACACTACGCCTGTTCTCGCCTCCTCGCCCCGCCCGCAGATATGACATGGAGTTCCTGGCATAGGAGGGGGAGAGAGAGAGAGGGAGAGAGAGAGAGAGAGAGAGAGAGAGAGAGAGAGAGAGGCAGAGTCAGATGCTGTGTACATAGTGTGAGCACAAACAGCCACTCTGAGGTTTTCATGCTTTCCTTTGACCCCAAGTAGCACGATTGCCACTCAGGCAGAGCAAAGAAAGAAACACATCTATGCAGTGCAATGTGTCCGGATCCGCAGGGCCGAGCACACACAGACTCAGTGTTTTTGGTGATGAAAAAGTCCAAACCATGGAGACGTTCTCAGATGTCAAAAGATGTCTAAATGTGATTAAGTGTTTGTTCACACGTCTGAGTGTGAGATTACAGCAAACATCCGTCTGGTTCGGCTCAGCTGAGCAAATCTCACACCATCCTCACACCACGTCTCTGCAGCTTGAAATGTTTTCAGCCCTTGTATTTTTAACTCAGCCCCCCCCACACACACTCACACACACACACACACACACACACACACACACACAATTAAATTGTTATGGAACAATGCCTGTGTCTACAGCAGCAGCATGATGGATTCCTGCGATTATGATCGACTGAATCATAACAACCGACAGATTTACAGCCATTTGCATGTTTGTGTTTGCAAACACGTCTCCTCTTTTCAAGCACTTTGCAGGTCAAGTGTTTCCAGCCCCTCATAGCTGTGATAAGTTACATCCACATATGCATGCATTAAAATAAAAGGACCTGTGTTGTGCTCCAAATAAACCTTTCTAAATAAACAAATAAACAGTCTCCAATTCATTTCCTTCATTACAATTCATTTACATTCATTCAACGAGCTGTTCAGTAATAGTAATTCAAGCAAGTTAGAGCACTTTATCCAAAAATCAGGCATCTAATTCTTTTACACAGCTTTTATAAAGGTTTAAAGCACCCATGGGAACCCTGACTACATGATAAAGACAGTAGCTCCTTCTCTTCAGTGCTCTTAAGTCTGTGGAATCTCAGACAAAGCAGATTCCGAGGCTTCCCGCGTGTTTAGCATTTCAGCGTCCTGCTCCCATTGAATGGACGTGCTGTGCGGCCTGCACGCTCGGGCCCCGTGGATGAGACCAGCTCAGCAAGCACCCGCGAGGTGTTCGATTTCCTCGAGAGGGCAGAACGAGTCGTGCCTGTTCGACGGGCGCCTCGGAACAAAGACGCAACAGAGAGTCCACCCGCGGCGCCTACCTGAGCTCCGTGCCGATGTTCCTGAGGGAGAAGTTGAGCGTGGCGGCGGCGGCGGCGGCGGGGGACGTCCCCCTGGCCGCCTGGAGGCCCACCATGCCCCCGCCGTCGCTCTCCGTCTCCAGGGCGAAGTCGCTGCGCACCTTCTCCATGCTGTCGCTCAGCTTCTCGAAGACGAAGGCGTCTGGGGACACAGCAGCCTCACAGTCGGTGATCGGGCCCCGGCAGCACATCCTGACTCTCAGAGCTAACGTCCTGCTATTTCCACCTGTGGCTTTGTGGGCCGCTCTCTAACCGCCGCCCGGCGTTCCTGACACTAACACACTAAACATACATGATTGTGTGAAATTAGCAGAAGCGGCCGGGCAGATTCACAATGTTACACGCAGAGAGGGGAGAAACCGGCGGCCGCTGAGGCTCAGCTGAATCTACCACGCATGCAGCACAAGCATGACAACGACGGGGTGTGACTCCGGCCCGACACAAGCTCTGGCCTCTCTGAGCCTCCGACATATTTCTAGAATACGTTCCGGCTTCAATCAAAGCGGCGGATCTGCAGCCGGAGGAATAGCTGTCCCGCCTGGTTTGCTCGGGCCCCCGCGGCATCAGAGCCTTTCGATGCGGCGGCTGTTGTCTCGATCATGAAGCCAAGTCAGAGCGTAGCTGTGCTAATCTACGGCCAAGCCGAGCAGAACATGAAACATTAAATGCTCCACAGCCAGAGGGGGGGAATTCCAGGAACAAGGGACATGACCGAAAAAAGGAGAAAAAAGAAGCTCGGCTGGGTTTTTTTTCCTTTTCCTCTATTTCATCACAGCTTAATGGCTAAAAACAAAATATTTACAAGCATTAGTGTTACACTTTTACTGGAAGGGACAGCGCCAATAATGACAACATTTCAGTCGCATGTAAAATGGCCACTTGTGGCTTTGAAACAGAGAAACGCACCAGGAACGCTTTCCAAAGAAAAGCCCAAGTCATGTGAATGTGGTGACAGATCAAAAAATGAAAGAGGCTTTCGCACTTTTTTTTCCTGTTTTGCACCTGTCACATCGATACACTTCATCAGGCAGACTAACTCAAGCCTGGTAGAAGCACTGTTATCACTTCTAATTACATAAAAAAAAAAATCATTGTACTGTTGTTTCCATGTCACACACAATTTGTTAAGTTATTTGCAACTTTTCATAATGAGAAACTTATGTCACATTGAAGACTTAAACTGAAATACAAATTTAAATCTAACAATTTATGCATACAATTGGGAAAATGAATTGAGAAAATAAATGAAGTCTGCATTTTAATGTAGGTCAGAGTGTGTCCAATGTGGTCATGTGGTTAAACATTCAATTAACTTCCACCTACATATTTTGTTTCTAGTCAAACCACATGCAAGCAGTTGAACTGTGTCATACTGGGAGTCAAGGTCACAGTAAGTTTAAGTCAGGGCCAAAGTTTTAACTTGTTAAAACATAAACACATGTACCAACCCGGCAAGAAGACTGGAGCCTGGCAGGAGAGTAATAACTCCAGTAATCCATCACTGTTTAACTTTACCTGGTGCCTGGATTCAACAGTGACACTGGATGTGTGTGTATGTGTAGCCCCTGTGTGTGTGTGTGTGTGTGTGTGTGTGTACCTGCCTACCATTGTCTTTGCCCACCAGGCCAGAGATGGGGTTGGCCAGGGTCGGGGAGCTCCAGCTGTCTCTCTGGCCGGAGCCCCGCGTGTTGCTGTACTCCCAGCGCTTCTGCTGCAGCTGCTGCAGCCAGTAGTGCATCACCTGCCGGGTGGGAGCCTGCCAGGGACAGATTCCACTCACGTTACGTTCCTTTTGATTAACCTGTGAGCTCATCACACGTACAGGTGCGTTAGGCATCAAGCCAGAAAGAGCAGCTATCTACAGCAGAGTAGTGGACTATGAACTCAGTACGATCTATGCCATAAAACTAAGAACTATGAAAAAAATCAAGCTAGGGTGTGATTAATCATCTGTTGATTGACTAATAGAAGGACAATTAGAGATATTGAGACGTTAAGTTAACATTTTCTCATCTTCTCATATTATTTAAAGTGAAGATAGTATGTTTCCTCTAGGATAGTACAGGACAGGATAGGATGGGATAGGGTACGATTAAATATTGTTGATGGTGTGAGACAAAATTAAGGACTTTAAAGACCTTATTTTGGTCTTTGCAAAACTAACTTTTTCGAAACCAGCCAATTATCACCATTACTGTATAAATAGTATATGCAAAGCAGGATTTGGATGGTTGCAGAAGAGTTACAGGTATGTACAGTACGGACATGATATGGATATGTGATTTGGATTGGAACAGTTCAGAAAGTAGGACAGATGAGCAGAGAACATACATATTATACATTATGTAGAGGTTGAGGGGTGCATATGAATCTCCTATTCTTTGCAGCTCTAACTCAGAATAACTAAGAGTGCTTTTTATGGAAACGCCACCTGGGTGAGGAAGCAGCAGGTTAAGCGACAGTGAATGGACGCAGACGCTGGTTTCAGTCTCACTTCCAGCCTCGAGGCAGCACAGGCTGTTTGGTATTAACCATTCACACCATCTGCTGAAACAGGCAGCAGACTGAAACCCAGAGGCACCTGTCCAGGCTCTGTCATGTGACAGGACGAGGAGGGGGGCGGGGGGCGGGGGGGTGATCACATGAGGACGCTTGTAATAATAAAAGGACAGGTCATGAGGTTATTCCTCATTCTGCTTCTGCCACCTCCTCTTAACTAGCGCTTAAACTCTACACTTGTAGTAGTGCTGCACTCTCATCCCCAGGTAGTCTGAGGCAGGATATTTCACTGTGGCATATTGCCACCTGAGTCCCACTGTTTACCTTGTGCGCACAAGAGCGCACAAAATAGTTACTGATTCACACAAGAAAATCATCATGTACAAGAGCATGTAGCATTGTGTGCATTTTGTATGGTCTTTAGACATATACAAACAAGCTATCTTGTGCACTAATTGTGTGAGCAAGTTGTGTGAACAGGTTATAATGTGTGAACAAGTTGTCATTATGTGCATACAAGATTAACTTGTATGCACATGCTAGCATTGGAGGTCTATAGTAATATAAATGTAGTTATAATACAGCTTTGCGATCATGTAATCATGTGTGTACTTTTCATGTTATATCAAGATAGTAACCTTGTTTACACGCGTGTAGCATTTCAACCATCTGAAGACCTGAGAGACAAACAAACCTATAGTAGATTGCTTTATAGAAGATTCGTGCACAAAATGACATCAGTTTCATTTTGGGAATCAGAAGATAATGTTTTGCTTTTGTTTGTTTGTTATTGTTTGTCGTTTTGTTATTTTGTTAAATATTTATCTAGTGGAAACAAGTTATTATCACAATATAAATGAATGCACAGATCGTCTGATGGAGCTGACAGAGTGAATGGTTCACTCCCATGAACTTTGGATGTGGATAAAAGTGCCTGTTGACGGACTAAGTGGAATGCAACGTAAAGTCATGGGGTCAAACGAGCCCATGTCAATCACAGCCTGTCATTATCTCCGCCTGTCAACACAGACTTTGAAGCAATCAGCTGATGAAGCTGTGGTCCACATGGAGAATGAATTGATTTTCTCTCACTTTCTCTCCTCTCTCCCTCCTTCTTCTGCCTTTCTTTCCCTTTCAAGCCATGAAGGAATAAAAATCACAAATCAAAGCTGCGGAGACATTTCTATGCAAAGCTGCGAACGAACCTGACAAATCAGGATGGGTGTGTCTCCCTCTTCAAGGCCAGAAAGGAAGTGACAAATGACAGTAAACACACACACACAAACACATAGTTTCGGACACATGTCCAGAAGTTGCTATGTACCTTGAGGAGGAACTCTTTCCCAGCTGTGCGGATCTCAAACTGGCCCTCTTCCCCCTCCACGTCGTAGCTGAAGCAGGCATCGCCTATCTCGATGTGCCCCAGCGGCAACGCGTCCTGGGGACTCTTGAAGTAATACAAGTAACACTTCCTGGGGTCGTAGACGAACCACCTTGGTTTGTACCCCCTTAGAGGCCCCTTACCGGACAGTTTGTTCAAGTATCCGCACAGCTTGTTGTTGCTCTGCTCTTTGGCCGCTACATCGGACTCGGACACGTCCGGCAGTCGAGTCCCGGGGCTCTGTTTCGCCTCGGCGCTGTCCTCCTCTTCGTGCATCTTTCTCCTTCTTCTATTTGTTCTCCTTCTTCTTCTTCTTCTACTTCTTCTTCGTGTGGTACAGCCAGCGGACGCCTGCTCCGGTTTCCATCCACATGACTGGCCGGCCTGTCTCCCCTCGGCGCCCTCCTCCTCCTGCCCCGCCCCCCTCGGGCGCAGGGCATCATGGGAGGTGTAGTGCGGAGAGGTTGGGCGGGAGATGGCTGAGGCGGCCGCTAGATGGCGCTGCTGGGAGTTACAAAACAACAACCTGAGTATTTTTGAGGATAGAGCGATGAATGTTCCTGTTGATATTTTAATGAAATGTGTTTTCATCTCAAACGACTTTATTTGCCATTTGAGCACGAAGAAGCTCAAGAAGGCGGTCAATCTTGTATTGTAAGTGTAGTTTTTGTTTTATTATGAACTAGTTTTCTTAAAATACAGGATAATTTATCTTATTAGTTTACAATTAAATGGATAACAACTACGAATGGATACTAGTGGTCATTAGGATTAATAGTTTATAACTATGTCTATAGGCAGGCAATAATAGGCTGTTAAGAATGTTAAGGAATGAAATAAACATTCTTAGCATATGTATATATATATGTGTGTGTGTGTGTATATATATATATACTTCTGTATGCATATATCTACGGTTTTAATATTTGTATATCAGAAATGAGTGTATCTGCGATGGTTTGATAGTGGCAGTGAATATGCCAGAAGCAAGATGCTGAGGTTGAAACTGAAAAAAGAAGATAGTTCGATCCGTTAGTCAGTTGGTGTGAGAGAAGAGGATGCAAAAGAAAGGGTTAGATGGAGGTGACACTCCTACTCTAATAGTGACACCTGAAGGAAACAGCTGAAAGGGAAAGAAGATTCAGACCTCTTATCAAATGTACGCCATGGAAATGGAAAACGACAACAACAATAAAATAATTCATCAAGGCTCATCAAAATTGTCTGTAGGTTACGGGCCTTTCTGGGTAGAGTGTGAATGTCTGTGTATGTTGGCCCTGTTGAAGACTGAATAACACCCACCGTAATCATGATAACATATTTTTGATGGTGTATGAATAATACATTTTCATGGGATAAGCCACAGGCCATACAAAATGTGAGTGTGGGCCGAGTTTGTCCCCCAGGCTAGACTTGGACACCCATGTGTTTAAGGTTTAAAAGCAAAAGGACAGAGAGAGTGAATTTTCCTGTTTATTAAATGAAAAGTGTTTGTGTTTGTTTCCCAATTGCTCACAGACCTGTGACTGGCTTCCTTGGAAATCTTGTACATTTCACACACAAAATAAGGAAAATAGAATAGAATTGAAGAGAGTGAGACAAATAGATGTATCACTGTAAAATAGAAAAATATGAATACAACTGAAAAATGCTTGTAAAAAGTATCATGAGACAGACAAGTATAGTATAGTATAGTATACTTTATTGTCCCCAAGGGGAAATTTGTCTTGGGCTGCACAGTCACTGCATCGCAGACTTCACGCATCACTCATGCATGAATAAAAACCAACAGTGAGAGACATACAACACCACAGAACAACAGCCGAACAGGCAGACAGCAATTCCAGTCACAACAGACAACCCTGTCAAAAGCAATAACCATGCACTGCTACACATGCTATAGGCAGGGTAGCCTGCTATCTGTTGTTGAGCTTTTTTTATAGCAGCTGGTATAAAATAATATTTGTATTTGTTTAATATGCAGTTTGGTGTCCTAAAGCGTCCGCAGTGCAGTTTTAACCAGACGCCTCAACTTGGACCTAAACTGAGCAGTCAGATTCCCATACCAGGTTAGCATGCCGTACTGTATAGCACTTTCATTTGAAAAAACAAAAACAAAAGCCTGCTACTGACACCATACAGTCTCACTCTGAAGCTTAGTGCAAAGGCTCTCTGTATGGACATGCCATGTAAGTGAGCTGTCTATAAGAACACCAAGGTATGACCTGACTTATGGGGGTATCATGAAAACATACTGGATAGATAGATAGATAGATAGATAGATAGATAGATAGATAGATAGATAGATAGATAGATAGATAGATAGATAGATAGATAGATAGATAGATAGATAGATAGATAGATAGATAGATAGATAGATAGATAGATAGATAGATAGATAGATAGATAGATAGATAGATAGATAGATAGATAGATAGATAGATAGATAGATAGATAGATAGATATCGTACATACATACATACATACATACATACATACATACATACATACATACATACATACATACATACACACACACACATACATGCATACATACATACATAGTATGTATATAGCACTAGCAATACAATTATATATACTAGCAGCACTATTATCCGGAATAAAAGAAGGAAAACAATATGATGTCCAGTATGTGGGTTGATGTGAAAATGAGGACTCTCCTTGATCTGGTCTGGAGCTGTTTTAACTATGTTTTATGTGTGTTGCTGGTGTTCACCCATACATTACATACATTACTCATTGTGTGACTCACACAGTAAGACAGGCGGCTGCACCAGGACTCAGCTCAGTCTGCTGGAGAATTTCCTACTGAACAAATTGTTCCACGGCACCGAGGGTGATTGATGGTTATTCACCTGAACATGCTATAGCATGACACATATGGTACAGTAAACAGAGCATGAATGGTCTTGTATTCATAGTCATTGTGCGGTGACTACAACTTCGAGACCATCTGTGTTAACTGTCATTTTTGTTACTTCCTGAGGCTTAACGCGATAGCAGTGTCGATTTTGTTGTGACATTTAACAGACCGTGACCTTTGAAAGTCTCACATCCCACTCGTCTATCTGTCACCAGAAAGTCTGGAGAATAATTCTGTTTGTTAAACTGTCTGATAACTCAGATAACTATCTGTGTCTGTTCACCAAAAAAAATAGACGTTTCAACTTCGGTTACCACTTCATAATACACGTGGTAAGACAATGTGTACAGAGCACTGAGGGTTGCACAAATGGAACCGGTGATAGCATTTGACCCCAAACCTCTGCACACCCCCAGGGGAGCACGCAATGACTCATAAAGATGCTTCAAACAGACACACAGCACGGCTGAGGTGATGTTGAAATTCTGGGTCATGCCACTGGAGCAATACTTACTCATATGGAACATGGATCATAAGGCCAGACCCTATGACTGTAACGACAGAGAGGGGGAACTAAAAGGCTTATAGACAGACACGACCACGCCGCACCGGTATTTTTAGAGTTTGATTAGTACACGGTGGGTCGTAGGATGTCATTTTAATTCATATCTTCACCATCATATGACACAAAATACTCAACTGAATGTCAAATTACCCCCATTCAAGACCTGGTTGGCGTGAACCTGTGGGAATATTTCCGATAAAGTGTTGTTTAAGTCTCCACCGTAGTCAGAAATAAAGTGCTCATCATGCCATAAAAGTAAAAAGGACAATATTTTTACAATATTTGTTTCTCAATAGATATCAGTCTTTTTTTTCAGCTTAGTACAGAGCCAGACGAATTTATGATTGTTACTATTACGGAGGTAAAAGGTCAAACAACATACAACAGCTTGCTCTCATTGGAAGCAGGCGCACCTTGTGGCATCTTTTCACTAAGTTTGTAGTATGTTCACAATGCTGAGATGCAGTTACAGTTACAGTCACATCATTTACCAGTCAGTGATACCCCCCCACATGGGAGTTCCCACTGCTCACCCCTGAACTCACATCGATGGCTGTGATTCACTTTGACTATGGGGGTAATGAGTTTTCCTCCACCACAGCCTTGAAAAAAACAGCCTGGGAAACCAGTCATCACACGCCAGAGATTTTTTCGATTTTGGCCTCCAAACTCTCTGCGCACCGTGCGCCATGAAACTTCCCGTACATTTCCATCCTTTCACTTGTTTGTTTGTCTGCCTGCGATGGTGATGTGAACCCGATGCAAACCCACCCAGGAGGAGGATCAACTGCTGACGCACCTCATCTCCCATTACCGCAGCAATCACACAGTAAAACGTCTTCCTCTTGCAAAACCAACCCTCTTGTGTGCGCACAAACCACAGTTTCTGTCGAGCTTACTTTCCGTTTCTCTTCAGGAAGCTCTCGCTTTGTTCACATGGGCTGTTGTGAACTCTGTGTGTGTGTGTGTGTGTGTGTGTGTGTGTGTGTGTGTGTGTGTGTGTACTAGTGTGCGTGTGTGTGTGTGTGTGTACGTGCGTGGTCTCAGCACTGCTGCTTTCCAAGCCAGTGGAAAAAGGCGTGTAATTGTAAATGTCATGTGTCTATATCTCCTGCGTGTTGGGTCACACTCCCTCAGTTAAGTGACGGCTCAGAAGCTAAGAGAAGCATTTTTATGTTTGCTGCAATGACACCAGGTTCACACCACACATTGGCAATCTCGAGGAAAGGTATGTACAGCCATCTCCGCTTCAGCACCGACTTTCCTTATTTCGGGTTTTATTTCAGAATTTCAGCTTCATATCAAAGCGTGAAGCCATATTTATTCTTTTTCCAGGGATTGAGAGGACTTGTTGTGTGCTGCACAGACAACAGAGACACAGATTTGAGAAGGACTGCCACCTTCCAGTGTCAAGAACAAAGGAGCAGAAACACATAAAATCACCCAGCCTGAGGGCCTGTCTCAAGTTTTGCTTCAAGGTGAGCTCGGCCGATCCACCACCGCCTCGCTCGCCCGGCCTCGCTGCTCTAATGACTAACTTATTAACAGCACATCTGCATGCAAAATACCAGTTTGACTAATATCAGTGTGACATTATGACGGAGGAGCTCAATGTAAATAAGAGCCTTGTAAAAGTAATGTAAAGTATTCTCAGAGTTAAGATGGACTTTGGACTTATCGGGTGACAATATATATTTTTTAAATGACTGAACATTGTTCAGGATATATATATATATATATATATATATATATATTTACAATTAAGTGAAATTGTACACAGGATTGATCAGGTTTTTCCTGCCCCGCCGGTATTATAATGTGACAATGAGAACATTGAGCTACTTTTAGCCTCTGGTCGACGCCTCCTGGAAAATAAGCAAATTAGCCTGGTGAGATGCTCACTGCCGCTTCCTCACGGGCTCTCTGTGTGGCTTTGATTAGGACCAGACGAGGATGGAGCAGAGGGAAACGCCGGTGGATCCTCACAGTGAAGGATATGAGGGAAAACTCAGGGAATTGGCTTCAAAGTGGTTCATCGAGACCCAGCTGCCGCTCATCGTCCGCAACGGCTTCTTCCCCACCTGGTTCCTGGGCTTCATCTCAAGGAAGTGAGTACTTGCCGTGGAAACACTGTAGATTATTATAGTAGATCATTTCTTCTATTTCTTTTACTGTTAAACTACTGTTTTAATTGTCAAGAATTGACTTTTGATGTTGAATAAACTATACACTATACGATTTCCTGATACACCCGTTGTAAACAGGAATATCCCATTTAGAGTAGCAACCAAGTATCTGCTGCCTTTCAGGTACGCACGGCGTCTTTTGCCAGGAAAGTAAATGTTTTTTTTTGAGTGTGATTAAGGAATTTCAAAATCCAAAAAATGGTTTTCTATTGAAGCGGACATTCATGGCAGGCGTGTTCGGATCGTGAAAGACATTTTTCTGGCACCCGGATGATTTCCGCCGTCAAGATATGTCATACGACACACGGAGGAATGCGTATCAAGAACTTTCTCTATTGAAAAGTGTCCAGTGTACTGTGCGACACACCCACCCTCACCTGCCACACACACCCACACCAAAACAGTACAACCTGGTTCCATCGAACCAGCGGATTAGCAAATGCCAGGTTTATGGAAAAGACACGCACCCAAATGGATTTCCTTTTCATGCCATGTGATGTCATTTCCCTGTCGAGTTACAGTAAGCGAGCCGCCTCTCGGTGCTCAACGTGTTCCTGGCAAGGGAAGACTTACTGCACTGTATCATCATGAAAACTCATGTACTGTTTGCGGTCCGTCCACAGAGATGCAGAGGAAATTCTCAGAGAAAAGGAGTTGGGCTGCTTCCTAATCCGTCTCAGCGACAAAGCCATTGGATACATACTGTCCTACAAGTTAGTATTGATTGGTCTACTCCGAACATCTGGTTGCATAGTTGAAATTCACTGTGATCCATCTGAGAGCGAACAGTTTGTCAGTTGAATGTTAAATATCCAATAAGTGCTTGAAGTTTGGACTCACGTTGCTGTTGGTTTAATGTGGTGCCGACCAAAGCGTTGTGGTGAGGCCTTGTACGAATCACCACCCTCTCGTTGCAGAGGCCGGGATCGCTGCCGACACTTTGTGATAAACCAAAACGAATCGGGCCAGTTTGTCGTGTGTGGGGACACCGAAGGCCACGACACGGTCTCAGACCTGCTGGAGAACTACAAGACGAGCCCCATCCAGCCGTTTGGGGAGTATCTGACGTGCTCCTGCTTCGAGGTGAGGCGAGACCGCCTGAGTCACTTCCTGCCAGCGACGCCGGGGGAGGCCCAAGGTCTGACCGTGTGCTTTCCTCTCCTCGCAGGAGCTGAACGAGGAGCTGTACGATATAATCCAGGTTCTACCGAGAGAAAAGCCCGAGGCCGCCGCCGGAGCTGCGCCGAACTCGTGGAAACCACACGTGAACTCGGAGCTGCCGCCAACACGTCCCCCGAAGAGCAGCCGGACAGTGGCAGTGCAGGCAAGTAGAGGACGCACAATTAGTGAATGTTGTCAGCGGGTCATCACTGTTTGGTTAGTCACAGCAAACTAGCAGTAGTTCCCACACACATGTGTTCCCACACAATTTGTGCGTATGTAAGTCTGTGCATGATGATAAAATGTGTGTTGCACATGAAAAGTACAGTTAGATGTAGCACAGGATGTTGCCATAAATAACATGTTTGGTTGCTATTTTAACTCCAAGCTGACATTAAGACCCCGGCTTGTTTTGTGCAACAGGAAGTCCCACCTCTGCCTCGGAGGAGCAGACACCTCGATAACAGCGAACAAGACGGCGTCACGTACGCTCAGCTCCGGAAACACTCGCCCAGGGAGAAGCCCCGATCCCAGCACGCCTCTCAGGACACTTACCCGGCAGAGAAACCCGGCCTGAGGGCCGAGAGATCCGTGACCCCGGATCTTCACAACGTGAAGAGGAGTGGAACTCCGTACAGGCCGTCAGGCACCGTTTACTCCGAGCTCAACCCCATGGAGGGCAAGAGCCGGTCTCTGCCGCTCCTGGACCACGGCGGCTTTGACGGCGAGCACTCGTACAGGCTGAGCGCGGGCCCCAGCACGCCGCCCAGGCTCTCCCCCAGGCAGGGCAGACAGGCGCAGGGCGCCACCACGACGGACTCGAGCAGCCGGCAGGGCAGCAGCCCGAGCCTGGAACACACAGGCGACAGAGGCCTCTATCACCTGGCCGGCAGACCGGGCAGCCCGCAGGCCGCAGCCTCTTTCGAGGGGAGACCGGAGCAGCTCGGCGATTCGCTGTACGCCGAGGTGCCGGGCGAGAACCTCAGCAGTCACTTTGCCAACTTCACCCCGTACGAGCAGATACCCGGGCACGAGGACCCGGACGCCCCCGCAGCCAACAACAACACTTATGAGCCTCTGGAGGACATCAGGCCCAAGCAGCACCAGTCCTGGGGTATAAAGGTAGAAAGCAGCTCTCCCATCTGAATGCTTCATTCTCCGTGAGTTCAAACTGTTTTACAGTGAACGTTATCTGATTTTGTTTTTCCTCTCCATTTCTTCCTCCACAGAATGACAAATGGAAATGGCTGCATTTCCCTGAAGTCAAGAGGAAATGGTGACAAGGTTGCCGTCTAATGAAGACAATGTTCACTAATGTAACTCTGACACTACTGTGGTGCCGCCTGCACCACCCGCTCTGCATCTGCTTCTTTTCATGCGTTCGACATGGAGTTACATGATGTTGTAAACTATTCTAAAGGCACCTGCTGTGTCTGTGCTTTTTAATCTATTTATTTAAAAAAGATAATTTTAAAGCATTTTATTTTCCACTGTGAAATTTGATATTGTCATTAAACACAAATCCACAAATGAGACGCAAAAAAGTTGCCCTTATTTTTTTCAAATGATAATGAATCGGACCTAAAGTCATAGAAACTGTGACAGACCGTCCAGGGTGCACTGCCTTTTCTTTATACAGGGCTGGAGATACTGTAGACAGTGTAGGCTGGAGGGAACAAAGCAGGTTCAATGATGGATGGAGGGATATGTTTACTGCCGATCTGTTAGCAAATATTTTACAGGCAGCTGGTATCAATGTGGCGCTTCATTCACAGGAAGCATCATTTGCATGCAGATTTAAAACGTCTGCGCACAACGGCAATGGGGAAGTGAGTCAAAGATGCTGAAATGTCATTTGTTATCTGTTATCGTTTGCTGCTCTTTTATTCTCTGATTGCAGCCTTGGTAACAGTCGCTGAGACCACAGACCACCGAATGCAATGAATACTTTTCTGTGTGCGTGCGTTTTCCACATTTCACAGTCGCCTTGGTGCTGTATAACACGAGCGGTGGCAGTTCTCTGCAGTGAGAGAAACAAGGAAATGAGGTGTTTTCCCTGCACAGGAGGGCATGCAAATGAAGGCATATTAACCCCCCAAAAAGCAAAAAAAAAAAAAAAAAAACCTCAGAAATCTCAAAGACTTGATGACATTTCTGTTATTTTGTGTTTCATCTTGGTGTCAGTGTGGCACCGGGGATGTCTGTGTGCATGTCTGACTTCACCCAGCAGCGGTCTGGCTGCAGACGTCTCCGTTTCCTTGGTTCCTGTGAATTACAGTGTCAAACACAATCTCAAAGATACCATGATTATATATATATATATTTTCATTCCTTTCCTTTACTCATGAGGCTTTAACTCCCTAGTGAGTACAATAAGCATAAACACAATACTAGTTATACTTAACTATGAAGTATCCTAATACTTCATCCATCCAGATATTTATTCCTAAATGATTCTACGTTTAAAAAAAAGAAAAAAAATCTAAAGAAATTATTTTTACAAAATTACTTCTCCTCATCTTATTGCAGAATTAAAATGAATTGTAGGAAATTACACAAATTTTCAAGTATATATATATATAGTGTATATATATATATAGTGTATATGTATATATATATATATATATATATATATATATATATATATATATATATATACACACACATATATATACATAGACAGACAACAGACAGATAAATCTTCACTGGGCTGGGCTTTAAACTTTAATCTCCAATAATTCATATTGCGTTTAACTGTCTTCTATTTATTTATTTACTATCGTATTTATTTATGTGATAGGAATCAGTACTCTGAGTTTCCTTCGGTGACGTCAAACTGTGAAAGCATCAGACACCATCTTTGATCAGATCCAATCAAGACTAAACTGGGTCCCGCGTGTCCCGGGAGGAAACGGTGCAGTTTCACACCCTCTTCTTCCCGCTCTCAGCCTCAGAGACGAGCGGCTGCTTTACGGCCGCAGTATCACGTCGGTCCAGAAGCTTCTCTGCTGGAATCGTAATTAACAGATGTTCTCCGTGAGAGCTTTAATTAATGAAGCCACACAATCTGCTCTGTAATACCCCCAATGTTTGATACCGCCATCGTAAAGGGAGCCGGAGATAACGGCGGGGGTGAAGAGTTAAAGAGCTGCTCTGATGAATGCAGGCTGTTTAACCGGCGTTAACGTCCTCCTCCACCCAGTCCTCTGTCTGACTCCAGCCTGGTCCACTCTCTCCTGTGCTGGTCTGCGTTTCTGTGCTCCCTCCTGGCTGAAGACGACTTGTTGCGGCGCCTAACAGTGGAGCTAGGGATGAGACGCTTTGTGCCGAGCCGCCTGTCATGTCACGTTATGTCGCCTTATCCTGCAGCTGTTGTTCCACTTTCCACTTTTGTAACTGAGCCGCATCATTCGTCAGACTCAGCACCGGTTAATGAGGTCAGGTTGTATCTCGCAGGCATTTTTACATCACCTCACATCACATCATGTGTGACTCGCGTGGCCTGAACATCTTGGTGACTCATCGCAAAATGTTCCCCGTGCATCCTCTTCCACTTCGTACAGTGTGAATTACTGGCAACATGAACTGTACAACATCAACACACCACGCACACACGCACACACACACACACACACACACACCTCCCCTGGATGCAAATCGAAGCACCAGTGCGCAGAAACCAGCACTGCTTAATCATCGGCCAACATGTGAGATGGAGTATGTGTGCAGGATCCAATCATGCCGCTGTGTGAGTGCTGATGTAGCTCACTCCTAATGATCACACCCTGCTCTACAAGTCATTACAGCTCATGCGGTGGGCGCAGGGGCACAGTCATTTCTTATTTTTACTGCGCGCACCCTCCTTGAACATCACGGCAGCCCGTGTACTTGGTTGGGAGGACCCCATAGACGTGAGTGAGTCAGTCAGCGCACGGAGAGACAAAAACATTTATTCCAAGTAAGACAAATACCTGAAGTCGCTTAAAATACTGCTTACACGTGTATTCAAAAGATGGCGGCACGTAATAATCTCGTGTTAATGGCCGAGGCAGAAGATGACAGCTACCGAAATGAGTGTGGATGACAGAGCCCTTCGTTACACTGGAGAGTAGTAAGATGTGATTGTCACCAAGTTCCAGTTCCACAAGCAAAACGCAACCTGAAATGACCCCAAAAAAAAATCAATACACCGCGTGTACAAATATTGCATAGCTCGTATAAAATATCAGCATGCCCTTTATAGACTCCTCCGTCGCCTTCATTCACTTCAAGCTTTGTCTTCAGCCTTATAGATACTACATAACTAGTGTGTCATTGTAGGAAGACGTCACCAGGGGTATCTTATGTGCAACATGGGCAAGATAAGCATCAGATGCATTCTTCGATGTGGTGAACAAGCAGGAAAGCACGGTCTGCCTCATTTCTGACTGGAATAGTCGTTTCTGCCTCTTTTCCGTTAAGAGACCGACTCAGGTCAAACCCTTTTAAGAAGACACACGCTGTCGTCTACAGTTCTGAGAGCTGGGACTCCAGCTCATCCAGTGTTTCTGAGGACGTAGACTTCACAGGGGTCCTGAGGTCCACATCGCTGTCCACTCTGGAGACTTTCTGCCGAGCCATCTCAGATTCGTATATGGAAGGTGCTGGAATGACAAAAGAGGGGCCGTCACTGGGACAATGGCACTCGCTGTGCATGCATGCATGCATGCATGCAAACACATGGACTTCCCGGACTGTGTGAGTAGAAACATGTGTGAGTCGGGAGTGGTGTTCATTGTTTCACTCACAGGAGAGATAGTAAGTCAGGGAATTTGCATATAAATGAATGGGCCTGGTGATGCCACGGGATTAAAGCGACAGAGTGAGGCTGGCAGTTAAATGATGGCGGTGATAAGCAGCTATCTATGGTAATGAGAAGTGGAAACAAGCAGGATCACAGCTCAAACCATCACTGCTTTTCAAACTGTGTGTGCAGCACATACCAACAAACGTTGTATTGCAGCATTGTTACCTTAAAAAGTCTGGAGCCCTAGTTATCATGTTTTCAAAGTCAGCGAATGAAAGCTTGTTGTCTCCGTCCAGATCGGCCTCCTCGATGGTCTTCTCACACACCAGCTGCACCTCCTCAGGAGTCAGCTCCTCCTTTGTCAGCTTATTCAGAGTCTTTTCCAGGTCTTCTTTGCACAAGTAATTGTCTACGTTGAAATCTGTGTGTGCGATAGGGATGTAGAGGAGAAAAAAAATCACAAATTTTCATCTCTGTGAGTTTTGGAAGCTTGAATTTGTGGACTGTATGAGTTTGTTACCGTATATTTTGAAGGCGTATATGGCCTTGAGCTCTCGAGGCGCCATCTCGCTCAGCACGGAAAACATGTCCACGAACTCATTGAAGCTGAGATTCCCCATCCCGTCCTCTGAGAAGGACTCCACTATCCTGTTGCGGAATGGGTTTTCCTACAGCAAATAAATGTAAGACTCAGCACTATATAGATAACATGATTGGGGCAAGAATAACATGCACCATGCTTTTTCAAAATGAATATGTTGCTGTCAGACGCTGCATTTCCATTACATGTTCCAAAAAAGATTATACATTTCTAGATATGTTGATAATACATGTTGGTATATGTTGGCATACAAATGCAACTCGTAGGTGGTTCCACAGAAGGATGAATTTTGTGCATTAGCTGTAATTCTAACTAACTCCAACTCTAAGTTTTTGTAAACTCTGTTCTTATGACATCACATTATTTTCATAGAACTTTGTGTTTTCTCTAGACAAAAAGCAAAACATTTTGCATTTCCTTGGCTTTCTTACACATTCTAATTGGATTTAGAAAAAAAAACTGCTCCCTACCAAGCCATCTTTTTTGAAGCAAACTGGTCATGTGACCTCTTACATCATGAACAGTGATGTGTAAATGAAAAAAGATTTTTAAAAAAGTGTTTCCATTACACGTTTGCCATAAACTTCTACATCAGAACTACCCAATGAGATATTTGCAAGGCTTTTAGGTGTCCCATTCCATTTTTTTTTACAGCAATATTTACGTTTTGCATATTTCTAGGGGTAACGGGTCACATATGAGCCGATGAGAGATTAACTCGCCCATGTAATGTGCTCATCTGGATGTTCAAATGAAGACAGCGGTTATGGTGCAGACAATATTTCCCCCTCAGTTGCTCAGCCAGATCTAACCCCAGGCAATTAAGCCAAAACAGCAACTTTTCCTCCGAACTGATGCCGTTTTTAGTTCATAGCCTGAGACGCGTCAGTGCAGTCAGCTCAACACAGCTCATTAAAGCCGTGTGGGGAAATGTATTTATGAAGACTTGGTTGAACTGTCTGTTATCTGGGCCTCATAAATCCCTGCCTTTGGTGGTCTCTGTCTTCCTCCTGCCCCGTCCTCACAGGCCCTGAGGTGCTGTGACAGCTTTACAGGCAGCGGGCCTGGACACATTATGAGCCTCTGTGCCAAAGCCTCGGCGGATAAGCACCCCGTATAAAAACTGTGTGGTACTCGTTGGCTGTGATGTCATTTCGCATGCCGTTTGTTAAAAAAAAAAAAAAAAAGAAAAAGAAAAAAAAGTTGGGTTTAACTGGCAGGCGCTTAAAAATAGGAGAGGGGGCATCTGTCAGGAAAGAGAGGCTGAGCATTTCATGGCACATTAACTTTCACAAGCGCGCAAAATGCAGTGTCAAAAGAATCAGATCAGCGGTGACGATGATGGTTGAAAATCGATGCTCTCCTCTGAAAGAGAGTGTGTATTGATTAGGCGTCTGCCCGCATGAGCAGTGGGTGTCCTTATTGCACGGTTCAAAATAAGAGATCACAACACCGGTACACGGTGAAATATGAAGTACAGATCATGTTTATATTCCCATTTGCATCATGTTTATGAGTCTGAGGAGATTGATTGTTTGGTTTTTTTTTACCTTTAGTTCTGGCATGTTGACAATTAAGGCTAAAGGCAGTTTACAGTCCGGCTCGTTGGTGTAATCCATTGGTACAAGATGTGGAGCCAACTCGTGGTACCTGCCATGCAACCTAGAATGAAAAATAAAAGAAACATGTGGATTGTGGTTTTATGAAGCAAGACAGTGGTTAAAAATATGGGATAAAAATGAACATTTCCTCTACAGTACGACCCTTCCTCTCTTATTTCAACCTCCTTTCCCTGCACCGCTCTTGTCTCGAGCCGTGAAAACTAAATTTTATGTCATTTGTTATTAAGGCTGTTGGGGCGATAAAGCCCATGATGTTGAGGGCATCGGTGCTTATCTGCAGCCCCCCTCTCACTTTGTCCATCGACTTATCCCGTCACGGCGCAAAGCAGGGCCATTTATCAGCAGGGACACTGGTCTTAGAGGACAAACTCTCTACAATTAAACGAGATAAACCTGTCAAAATGATGGAGTTTCATTGGTGCACTGCAGCAAATGAACAGGTAAACCCGCCCTTCTAATTCACCGTGACCCCTGGAAGTGTTTAGAGCGCGTGCCGCTTCTGCAAATTTGATGAGGTCCAGCGGCGTTAACATTAGGTTTCGTTTCCAAATAACCTGCCTGTTCGGAGACGGGGAAACAGTGTTTTTAAGTGTTTGTGCTAAAATATGACGTAGGGCTGGAGGCTTCACATCTGTGTCCCTGTGAACATCGGTGATAATCTGCTTCCTTGATGTTACATAACTGTGCCGCAGCTGTCCTAGCTGGGGACAGAAACAAGGCGTGTTTTACGACGGCCATAAAGCGTAGGACCCAGTAACGCCCTCTGCTGATTGTCAATTTTGAGTCTACGCTGGTGTGGTTTCAAAAGAGCTACAATGATTTGATTTTATTTCGGTCCTTAGCGCAAATCTAGTAGTCAGATAATAGAGGCAAGGTACAGCTACAACAGTGTCCCCCCCTGTATCGTATATACATGTACGGGTCAAAGCAGAGCCAGTATCACCGGAGCTGCCTTCAATTTCCTTAAGCTGCTATCTGTCTCACATCCTCTGCAAGCGCTGATAACAGATGCTGAAACATGAGCATCGCCGGTGAATTTCATTTCAGAAGATGAGCGTGCAGTTTGTCTTATTTGCCTCCGATCGAGGGGGTGAGCGACGGGAAGAGATGATGCCTCCCAGTGAGTCACGACACCTCCCGCCATCGCTCAGAGTAGATTTACATTTACTGAATCTTTGAAGTGCCGAGGTGGCACAGGTCACGGGCGGTACGAACGTGACACTACCCTTCTCCCCGTTTGACAAGGAAAATATTCATGTGTAAGATGTGTGTGCGTGTGCATCTTTATACTAAAGAGGAGGTGGTTTGTAACTATGGCTACCGCGCGGATGTGGGTGGCTCTCTTACCGCAGGATTTCTTTGCGGGTGAAAAACGTACAGTCCTGCAACGAAAGAGAGGTCATATATCAAAACACAGATAGGACGGGTCCTTAAATGTGATGGACTATTGCTGAATGTGACGACTTGTTTACAGCCTTTGTGCTGTAGAGGGACAAAAAAAACCACATCAGTGACACATCAGTGAGTCATTCAAAACAACATTACGGCTTCTCTGAAGTCAGGTGAACAGGCTTTATGGTGACGGCTCGTCGAGGTGTAGGGTGTCTCTCCAATGATCGTGTATCTGTGTGTGTGTGTGTGTAGGTGTGTAGGTGTGTGAGAGAGTGCTGTAACTTGCCACTTGCAATAGGAAGGATGAGGCAGGGGAACATGATCTGCCGTTGTCTGACATGCATGTGCTGGCACACACATTACCCAACAGGCCGACAGGGCTACGCGTCGCTTTTACACTGTGTGTTTGCTCTGTCTGAGCTGTGAGAAGCAGCACGCAGCCAGCAGCTCAGCCCCAGGGACAACTTCAGTGACAAACAACGTAAAAGTAAAAGCACACTCCTGAGCTCTGTTCTCACCGCAGCTGTGCAAAAGTATTTTGCTGACGTGACTCGAATGCAGCTCTTGTTGTTATAATATAGCTGTGGCAGAAGGTAACAGGTGTGGAAAACAGACTGTTTTGGAAGCATTTCATAGTCTTTCCTGAAGAATGTCAAGATCAGGAGAGGAGGGAAATAAGAGAACAGAGATGGATCAGCATGGGTGTTCAAAATATAACTGAGTCGAGAACAGCTCTTGGATTTCATTTCAGTTCCTGAATATGAAATGAAATTGAATTGAGGTGACAAAAAGGATGCAGACTTTCAGTCCTAATATAAATTAAAGGAAGTGGAATTAAAATTCAATGAAATGTATTCCATCGATAATTCCAAGAATTACACATGTGAATATTATTTGTAATTAGGGGATCTTGGAAAAAAAAACAATGGTGGTATGAAGTGCTTTATATTCAATTTAACTGTTTAAATATTGTTTTTTAAACAATTCATAGTCAAAGTTGGATTTGATGTGTACAGTGCTGGAAAGGATCTGGAAATACTTGTTTTTAAACAAAGATTTCTAATTGGTGAACAAACAGCCTGAGAAAAAGAAAAATAGCCCCAAAGAAAAGTATTACTTTAGTGAGTTACACTTGAGCAAAGTACATGCAAACAAGGAACTAGAGAGAAATGGTTTGGTGAGCAACAACTTATCGCTCATGCTCAGTCAGCAGATGACAAACAGGATGTCATACCTTCCTACACTTCTCTTTTTAAAGACGAAAAAAAAACACACGCTCACTACAAGGAGAGAAGCCAACAGAGTCTTCCAGTGTGGGCTTTCATAGAGGAGCAGGAGTAACCAGAGAGGCTCCTCAAGAACTAAACTGTCTCCTGAGAGTAGAGTTTCACCACATATCACACTGGCTTGGCATCAATTATTAAACCCATGCCTAATCACATGATAAACCTGTGCACATGAAGACGTGTGTCTTCGGTATAGCTGAAACCTGGATTTTGGTTACGGGGATGGGGGGGCGAGGGGTCAGATCTACCCGGATGCTGACGCAGTGGCGACGAGATCTTCTAGTTGGCAATGAAATCAAAACCTCGTGCGGCTCTCGCCTGTCAAGGCTCTGTGAATATTTCAGCAGTGGGAGTCATAACCCAGCAGACTCCTGCAGGAAATTAATTGTTGCCTGCCATTAATTGATGAGGGTGTGGAGACAGGGCCACGTTGGCGCTGTCCACTCAACAGTCTGACCGAGGGAGTTCTGAATGTTCTCTCCATGTCGGCACACGTTTTCTCTAGGCACTCCAGTTTAACCCCAAAGTCCTAAAACATGCACATTCAGGCCAATTAGAGACTCTTAATTGCACCTAGAATGTGAGATTAGTGTATGTGCTTGGTGATGGACTCGGGACCTGGCCAGGATGTAACTTTCCAGCCTTCACCCTGTGAGCCCTGGGATAGGCTCCAGCAGATCCCCATCACACTGTTTAGGTAGAAAGCTGTAAAATAATGGTTGGATGGATGGAGCCATGTGCTTGTAGATCAAGGTGAAATGGTGGTAATGGTCATTACTGATGACACTACTTTTCACTTAATCTTAGAGAAGATTATGCTGATTTTCTTCTCTTTTTTGTCAATTTCAGCCAAGATGCATTGGAATAATAACACAAACTAAATAAAGGCAACAAAGACAGCAAAGACCTGAAGTAAAGTGTCTCAAGACAACATTGTCATGAAGTGAACTGTACTGAATTTAATTTCTTTATGCTATGAGCATAGATCTGTAGTTTCACTCCAATTCTTTTTTATTCATTTAGGTTCATTGATTAATTGAATGTATATTCAACATGTTTCTTCTGGACACTATAGTTCCAGACACATGGTAGGTAGAAATTCCTCAGACACAAACCACCATGCACACACATATAGCTTACCTGGTAGGCATCAAGCTGCTCGTCGGTAAATATAGTTTGCTTATTTCCCATCTTAGATCAGATCATCTGCTGCCTGCTTCCACACCTTCGCATCACTGACGGTCCGCAGCCTCTCCTCAGCGAGAGGCATCGAGAGACCCGGGTCCCCGCACAGAAACAGGTCGACAGCCAGGAAAACTCCCAACAAAAAGCCTGGCTGCCCTTACATGTGAAATCCACCGGCAATGCAAAAAAGAGGAATGTGCAAAAAAAAAGATACGCACAGCAACGCCTGGGATGTGGAAAGTTGCGTGTTATCAGGTGAGGAGGTGGGTAAGGGTGTGTGTGCGCAGACCAGGAGCCGCAAAGTGATCTGCGTGTTTTTACACGCACAGCTGCTGCTCCCCGCAGGAGGCAGCACTGACCAATGGGAAGACAGGTAAATAAATATTTAACTAAATAAAGGTGGACTACAACCTGCAGGTATGGGAGATGCTGTCTCACCTAATCTAATGATTTGCAGACGTGTGTGAGGGACAGGCCGGTTGAGCCACGTGATGATATAATGAATAAGAGAAATGAAGAGGCTGGAGGAGGATGCATTCATCGGTGTCTTAAAGGGGACCAGGAATGGTTGAATGGAGCATTTATCCTTCTTCACTGGAGCGGTGGTAATATAGAAGCTACAGTACAGTGGTTTCACAGGAAATGCCTCAGATGTTATTTTATTAGTCAAGTAAAAGAAAATAAAATACTAAGTTGAACTGATGATGTCAAATTAATGAGATACTACAGTATCTTGAGTGAGATTCTAAGTCAAAATAATGAGATATTAAATCACAAATAATAAGCAGTTTATGTCCAAAAAAGGAGATTATGGTGATACTAAGTCCAAATATGACTTAGTGACTTATGTCACCGAGTCAAATTAATGATATACTAATTAAAAAATGAATTGTGTCAATGAAATATTACATCAAAATAATGAGACAAAATAATTGAGTCAAAACACTGAGATACTAAGTCTAAAATTATAAGATATCAGGTCAACATAATGAGATTACGTGGGAAAAAATGATATTCTGTCAAAATAATGAAATACTGTGTCAGAGAAAACGAATTACCAAGCGTTAAAATAGAGACTAATTGGACATATAGAGATGCCGAGTCAAGAAGTAATAAGAAACGAAGGAAAACAGTAGATACTGAGATATTAAATCAAAATAATGAGATACTGAGTCCAAATAGACATTACTGAGTCAAAATGATGAGACACTTAACAAAAAATAATGACATAAGAGAAACAATGAAATACTTGTGGTCAATGAAACCCTGTTTCCAGATGTGTTTTGCCGCAGCAAAACTGCAACATCTCCCCAGCATCCCATCACCAATGAATGGGGCATCATCTCCTCTCTCCTCTCTGCCATCCACTCCCATCTCGCTGCTGCATCAAGATCCAAACTTTGAACCTGTTGCACAGCGGCGGCGGCAGCAGCAGCAGGAGCAGACACAGTTTAGTCAGATCAGCCGCCCCAGGGTGTGTTTAATGCCAGTGTGTAGCCTCCATCTGTCTGTGTCTGTCTCTGCCTGCCTGCCTGTCTGTCTGTGGATGCAGCAGCTGGACTCACGCTGAGCTCCGTCTCCTCCACCTGCTCTGCAGCTCCGCACCCGGGGACAGATGCCGGCCACTCTCGCATCCCTCCCCCCTCTTCCTAAGTCACCGCAGCTCTGCCTTTGCCTCAGAAATAAACCGGCGCTTCCTTCTTGTATTATTTTTTTATTTGTCACCGCGATAGTGGCCGTCTAGGTGGTCCGGGATGGATGCGAAGCGGGATAAAGAGCGAGGTAAGTTGTGATGAGGAGAGCGAGCTCCCGCTAGCCGCTAAAGCTAAGCTAACGCTAGCGAGCTGCGCATCGATTTCAACAGGAGAGATAACCGAGAAACAAGGAGCTGTGTCCCCCTTTCATTCCATAGCCCACGGCCACTTTCACCCTCCTCCCCAGCTATGGTAGGTGCACCCCACAGTAGCAGCTGCCTCAGCAAGTAGAGAGGCGGTAGATACAGGTCGCCATGCTAAGAGCTAAGCACAGTCTGGTTCATTTCTGCAGGTGTCAACAACATATGTAAGGTGTGTTTTTTGCATATCACTGTCCCAAACCCGGACTAAAAACACTAGTATAGACTCACAGAATAACCAAACAACTATTTTGATCTCCGATCCGTCCATTTGAGCATTTTGGTTACATATTTAAGTGTGTTTACTAACAAGAAATTAGAATCAAAAGTCAGCATTCTCGATTCAGCTTCTATAAATTGCTTTAACTGTTTTTTTTTGTCTTTTATGACAAACCATCTGCATATGAACCAAAAAAGGTTTCATCTTTGTGAAACAGGGCTTAACATCCATCCATCCATCCATCCACCCATCCATCCACCCATCCATAATCCTCCCCCTTTGTGACAACAGCTGTTTACATTTCATCACATGAGTCTAATTTCAGCTGCACTGTTAATACACATCATGTCAGGCTCCTGGCCCAGATGATGCTCCTTGATGCTTCATGCTTTGTTTGACATAATATTTTCAGTGGAAGGTGAAAAGACAGCTCATGCCCTCCCATTAGAACATCCATTCACCCATTACTGTATCGTACCTGCTTTGTAGCTGGTGAGAGGGTCACAGGGGTCTACTGGTGCCCCTTGCCATCAACTTAAGCATGTGTGTTTTCGACTCTGTGAAGAAGACCAGACCATCAAGGTACAAAGTGAATAAATTAATGGATCGACAGGTTACCAGTCTATCGCACCGCAATCTATCACATTGCACACAGTCTCATACCAGAGACTGTCTCCTGGAGACTTGGACACATGTCACAAAGAAAGGCCTTTAGCCTGTCCTGATTTGATCCTATGGTCCATTTTGCTATCAGGCGAGGCTGCCACCTGCCCAGTCAATGTCTCTCAAGCTTAACATAATTTATATGAAAATTAAATGAGCCAAACTTGGTGGATACAAGTGGAGGATGTTAAAATGTAAAAAATGGACCGATGCGTCATTATTTCTGGTCAACCTGATGACTTTGCTCTTCTCTGGTAGAGTGCCTCATTTGTGCTGGGTCATGAAATGAAAAATTCATGTGCAGTTTAGAGTTGGGTACTGGGTCTGCCAGAGGAAATTAAACCAGATATAACTTCCCCCGTTGTTATTCATGCGTACAGAGTTTGTACAGACAACTCGCAGAACAGCGTGTCTCCCTGTTTGTTATCCTTCCCGCAGGAGCTGGCAGAGAAAAAGCCCAGCGTGCTGTCAGATATGAAAATCGTGATCTGCTTGAATTGTTTTTTGTTTATATTTAGCGACGAACGCACGGGTTGTTTCTTTGTCTCGCCCTAAGTGGAACGGACACGGTGCTTCCAGCATTCTGCTTGACTCACAAATAAGGAGTCTGTATTTGTGCTCGGCGTGTAAGAATAGAAAAGGGAATGAGCTTTGTTACGCTGCAGCCTCATTCCTCTGGCTCTTCCAGACGCAGACTATGGCAAGATAACCGCCGCAGTGCTCAAGTTCCACACCGGAGAATTCGATTTGGAGTCGATACTCTTCCTTAAATTGCGAGGTCTAGGTAAGTTTTAATCAGTGGCCGCCTATCCAGGCTTCCGGACTTGCCTGTTTGTAACGTCTTCAGTTATTAATTCTGTCTCTCACAGGAACACATGACCTTGGCTGCATCGGGGAGTGTATGAATTTGGAGAGACTGGACCTCTCCGGAAACAACATCTCTAATTTAGCTCCTTTAGCGTCTCTTCGGCACCTGTCTGTGCTCAACCTGTCTTCCAATAGGATTTCTGCTTTAGGTGAGATTTCATGAGTCACATCTTGTTCTTTATTTCAGTGCTGCGTTTTCACTCTTCAGGGAAATTGCACGATTAGAAACTGAATTCGATTTCTTTCGGTGCTGTCTTTGTGATTCCAGAGCCATTGCGCAGTTGTGAGAGCTTACAGCACCTAAATGTGGCTGGTAATGTAATATCCAGGTATTACTTCACAATTTAAAATGCAAATAGATGTACTGCAATAAGTCAATAATGTTTAACATTAGAAAAAAAAATGGATGTCTGATTTAATTTTAAGTCAAAAACTCTGAATTTTATCTTTGAACAGCACTGACAACCTCCACTGCCTTCAGCCTTTGAGAAAGCTTGAAAATATACGTTTCAAAGACAACACTTACAATTACAGCAATCCAGGTGAGGTCCAGCAACTGTATTACATCTCACATCATAATATCTGGATTAACGCCACACATGGATGAGCTAATACACAAAGCAGGTGAAGTAAAGGATGGATGGATTAACTCACAATGTCTCCACTCTTTTCCAGTTTGCCGGAACTCCTCATATCGAACCATAATTCTTGAAATGTTCCCCAACATCAAGGTGTTGGATGGTAAGATACATATGTTATTTTCCATCTAGTATTAACAGATTGACATGGTTAAATACTCTGAGGTTTTTCAGAGTCTGAAGTCTCTAAATTTGTCTTGATTGTAGGCGAGCGTGTGGTTGGACGTGGGAGTGACTTGTATCAGTTATGCAAGGACATCGATGACACTATTAAAGGTTAAGTACTGCTTTGTTTTTTGTTGTTTTCTAAAACTTTTTTCAGTTCAAATTAAGTGCAAAGCTACAATTCATTATTGCCTAACCGTACCCAAAAGTTGTTTCAGATGAGGGAACATTAGCTCGGCCTGAGGGGAATTGCTATTTTTAGCTAACAATTAGTGAGACCAAACTCCCAAAAACACCATTATGCTACAGTGATCTTAAGGATTAATTGTAACAAGGGACTGAAAGCATGAATTCAAAGGAATTTTCAAAAGCACCATGATGAAGGGATTTGTGATATAACAGGATTCATGGGTGGTCATGTTTATTTTGTCTGATATCTAAAGAACGGGTTCTTTTATCTATTTTGCTTTATTTCCATGTGTAGCATCATGAATTTTCAAGATAAAAGATAGATTAAAAAAAAAACCTCAGAAATCCGAGTTCCCACTTCTTTCCTACTTCTTTCCAGGCATGCAGTATGCATTTATGGTCCAGAGATGTGATTTCTTTGTTGTTTGTATGTATGTGTTAGCTCTACACATGTCAGAATAAACATCATGCATTCATTATTTTGTAGCTGGTATATATAAGAACGGACAGCTTGTGGAGCATCCTGATTGCAAGCCGTGGGTGGAAGATACTTACTGGGAGATAAAGAGGTCAAACAATGCCATAATTGAAGAAGCCTATAAACAGTTTAATGGTAAGACAAGTGTCACATGTGAACAAATTGGGCTTCTACTCCGCCCTGGTGTGTTGCTAACATCGATATCACGTCATTCCTTTCTCTACAGACGTTCTACATGAATGCCGCCTCCTCAACAACAGAGCCACTCATGTTATTTCGCAAACCGAAAGGTCCATGAGCTTGAAAAAGCAGCCAAAGCAGTTCGCCATCTGAGCATCTGGGCCATCTCGGACGTGTCCGTGTGCAGTATTTGTGTCGTAATAAACCATGGCTTCTAATGTACTGTAGGTTTTTTCGAATTACAGAGCAGCGTCCAAAGGCTTGATAAGCATTAACACGTGCTCTGTGTTGCAGTGTAAGGCATTTGGTGAGTCTGTATCACATCTTATGCATCATCTTAAGTGATGATGTATCAGCGGTTTGAAAACCTTTATCCATGCTGACATCCCTCAGTTTGGTTCAAAGATGTCTTTACTTGCACAGTGTGCATTTTGTACCATGTTGTAGCCTGCATTTATGCTGAGTGCTATGCTGCTTACAAATTTCTATATATTCAAGTAAACAAGAGCTTTTTTTTCCATTTTACATTGCTGGATACTTTTGGGAAGTAATGTGTCCCATGCTGTGCGCTTTCTTTGTAAGCTGAATTTTTTGCAAAAGTTACTGAATGATTGTTTCAGCTGTTTCTACTTGTTTTATACCATAAAAGATTGTCGCGTGTACGACCTGTTTGTGGGGAATACTATGCTTATCATGGTGTTCTTTTTGGTGTATTTTTACATCCTGTACAGAAATGCTTGACAGTTACTTAATTTATGCAAAGGCAAAGAACATGTGCAATAGTGCAATTTAGGAAATAATTGAGACGGAAGGTAAACAGAATTTTCAGACCACTTGTGCCCCCTGGAGGTCTGAATTAGACCCTGCATCTCCATTAATAATCATAGTATGTGCACTAATGGCAGAAATTTCAGTGTGGTTCTCCATTGGTCCTGAATGCAGACATATGACAAGACCTGCAGAAATGGGCAATAGGCTTGTTAACATACAAGGAGGTGGAAATTACTAATATATGACAATGTATGAAAAGTATTTATGGGCAACATTTAGGCAAGGCATACATAAAAGTAACATACAATGTTAAGTTTAAATATAACAATATAGAAATGTTTTAATGGAATATATCAAAGTAAGTAAGTAAATACAAGAGATGAGAACTATATAAGAGGAGTAGTAGAAGATACAGTGCAATGTATGACTTATTAAAGGCTGAGGCAAACATGGCTTGAAAGTACTTGAAGGAGGAAGCAGGAAACGTTCTGCAGTTCTGGGATTCTGTTTCAGATTTGTGAAGCATATGATATGGCAGGACTGTTTCTCCACACTGTATATATTTGAGGTAATTGCGAATAAAGATTGAATGATTGGAGAGTAATGGATTACTATATGACCTTGACTGTATTTCTTCCCCCCTCTCTCTCTGTCTCTATCTCGATGCTTCTCAGTCTGTGTGTCCACTGCAATACAGTCGTAATTCATCTTATTTCCATGGCACCTTCCTTCCATGTTTCCTCGAAAACACATCTTAAATCCGTGTCGGATGAAAGAGTATCTATAAATTTCTGCAAAAATGATAAATATGCTTTTATTTTGAATGTCGTCGAACAATAGCCACTCCCATAGAAGTCGCCCATCCACGAGGATGTGACCTCACTTTTTAATGTCACATAAGGTCGAAAATTATACATCATTAGTAGCAATATGGGAGATGTAATTGGACATTAAAGCACAGCGTACTTCCTTTAAATTACGATGTTACTCATCTCTAAATTGATTAATATAGCTTTATTTTGAAACGTACGGAAAGGAAACTTGTTTTACCTCATGGGCGTCCCTCTCCGCCCTTCTTCCTCTTCTTCTGCGGCTGCACCATCGACCTTGGCCGGCTCAGGATGGCAGGGAAAGCGTGGAGGTCAGCGGTATGTATGAACAATCTCTCGTAAACGTCTCCTAACTGTCCCACTAAACGTCTGGTATTCTGTTTCACTCCCTGGGCTGGAGTTGCGGCTTTTTCGACTGTCGTTCATACATCGTAAACTACAGCCAAATCAGAGGCAGAGTCGGCCTGGCTAACTAGCCTGGTCGCTAGCGGATAGGGCTATGGGTTACCATAGCAACCCTGACCGCTGCTAGCATGTGTAGCATGAAATGGATGATAGTTTATGCCTCCGTCGCGTAAAAGTTAAGATTTTTATATATCACATTCGAATGTACAAGTACATTGGCACTGCATGTTTAAATATCTTATCCAAGATTTGGTAGAGGGGGAGAGAGAGCCACGCATATCATTGGGGAGGAAAGTCTGAACTATATGTAAGGCACTATCACATTAATTCGGTTAAATACAAGTTACACTGTCTCTGTTGGACCTGGTCACCAAATGGCGACATGTAAATGTTGTAAATGTCCCTCATCTAACATTACAGATTCTTAATCTGCTAAGAAAGTGGGGTTTTTCGCTCAGTGACAAGGATAAAATCAAGGCACAGGATGTAAGTTAAACAACGCTGGTTGTACTTGTTACTACCGTAGGGAAATCGCTTGCTAGAAATCTCCCCCCAGTAGTTTGTTTTTTTTTTTAATCTGGAAGGGGCATTTTCTCCTGCCATCCTGTTAATTTCACTTTTTTCATGACATGCTTGCAATTTCTGCTGTTCATCTGAGCTAAAATATGCACCGTAGTTTTCCATTTGTGTCAATTTCCATTTCCCTCCAGTTCCATTCGTTTGACATCTTGGTTAGACCCTTTGAAGTGGGTTCCTCACCCCCACCTCTATGTGAAGCAAAGGATAATGGATATGCTGACAGACACAGGAAACTGACATTTCAACCATGCTATTTTAAGGGCTGGTAAATGCTATTTCAGGACCGCTGTGCACTTAGGTGTTTTTCTGAGAATGTCCTTTGCAGATTGCTCCCAAAGTCATACAATATATCTGTATTTCTGTGGTCAAATAGACATGAATCCCTTGTGCGTTCCACGTAATTACTCCTGGTCAGGTGCAGGAAGGCAGCAATTGGTCTCACTGTATTTCCTGATCATTAGGAGTACATTACATGGGAACAGTTATGCAAATCATGTACTTTAAAACATGAGGGTGCACGATGCTGGTATCTGTCATACCTTAACCAGGTCAAGATTACATGTTTTTACTTTTTACTCTTCTTAATCATCAGGTGTCTTTGATGGTCGGAGCTTTGAGGAAAGATGTTCCACAACCCAGAACATTCACCCGTGGGGTATGTGTTCCCTCTCCAGTGAAATTAGAGACCTTGACGATTGTTGATTTACTGTTTGTGTTTAAGTCTTGTGACTCTGTTACTGTCTTGTGTCCTTGAGTCCCCCCTACACTGAAACCACCACTATCCATTCGTGACCCTCTCTAGAATATGACAAATCATGGACTGCTAAATGCTCTACACACTTTCACACACATGCAAACATATCACTACCCTGTACATAATATTTGTATATTTTGTACACTAACCTCACATGTACTGTTGCTAACTTATATCATCCACCTTGCTTGTTTTTTGTACCAGTCAGCAAAGCTAACTCCTTCAGCTGAATTTCTTTGTTGTGTCTCACAGATGCAAACTGTGACTTTAATTCCCGGGGATGGGATTGGTCCAGAGATCTCTGCCGCTGTAGTGAAGATATTCGAAGCAGCAAATGTAAGAAAATTAAACAAGAAAAACAACACACTTCCTCTTGTAGGAGATAAGCCCTGAATTAAAGCATTCACTTTCCTGTTTATTTACCTTTTTATCAAGGCACCTATTCAGTGGGAAGAGAGAAATGTTACAGCCATCCAGGGACCAGGTGGGAGATGGATGATCCCCCCTGATGCCAAAGAATCCATGGACAGGAACAAAATTGGCCTTAAAGGTAAACTTGCTCAATTCTAAGAATACTGTTAAATAAATGAGGAAGAATCTGACATCTGATCTCACTATCCCAGCTAGCATTTCCATTCATCCCTATTCATTCTGACAGTAACAAAATATTTCCTTAGTTTCTTGCATTTTTGTGCTTTGTTTCCAAAGCTAGTTTAAAAGGTTGACACGTTGCAGCTCATTACAGTACCTGCTTAGATCATGAACCTGGAGAGCTAGAAATCAATTTTGAGTTCAATCCGTAGGCCCTTTGAAGACACCTATAGCTGCCGGTCATCCCTCCATGAACCTTCTGCTGAGGAAAACCTTTGACCTCTATGCCAATGTGCGCCCATGTGTGTCCATTGAGGGCTACAAGACCCCGTACACTGATGTGAACCTGGTCACCATCAGGGAGAACACAGAGGGCGAATACAGTGGAATTGAACACGTGGTAAGACCCTTAAACCAGTCTTGAAATCACTCTAATATCTTGAACAGTCTACAGATTTTTCCTGATTCATTTATTTTTCTTCTCTGGCGTTTGTGCGATTTCAGATCGTCGATGGAGTCGTCCAGAGTATTAAGCTCATCACCGAGCAAGCCAGCCAACGCATCGCTGAGTACGCCTTCGAGTACGCCCGAAACAACCAGAGGGCCAGTGTTACCGCTGTTCATAAGGCCAACATTATGTAAGCTGCCCGGGGCAAGTTACACATTTTATTAACATTTTATCTGCTGAAATGAAACGATTCTCCTCCTGCTTTCTAGGCGCATGTCCGATGGGCTTTTCCTACGGAAATGCAGAGAGGCTGCTGAGAAGCACAAAGATGTAAAGTTCACTGAGATGTACTTGGATACTGTGTGTCTTAATGTAAGTATCTGCCGGTTTGACGTGCATACAATGTTACAAATGCCTAGTTGAACAACAATTCATACTGACACTTTTTCTAATTTACTTCACAGATGGTACAAGATCCCACACAGTTTGATGTATTAGTGATGCCAAATCTGTATGGAGACATCTTGAGGTAAGGCTCTGTCCATGGCATGATGTTCATCACTTTATCTATGAACATTTCCTTTGAAAGGAAATGCAGTTGTTCATCTGGTTAATCCACACGCAGGCACACGCAGTGCATTGCTTCACATAAACATGTTGAAACACAGTAAATGTATCAAAAGCATGACAGCAGTGCTGACTGGGTGAATTCAGTCAGGCTGAAATGTTGTGCAAATTGTTTTGAAGACATGCACTGCCAGTTGTACAGCCTGAACCAGAGCAGTATTAGGAAGTGGAGTGTATCATCCCCCATGGGTCTAATCAGCGAGGTCAGTGCATAACACACAGGATTAAAGCTCAAGGTGATTGTCTCTGTTTGTCATGACAGTGACCTTTGCGCTGGACTGATCGGAGGTCTTGGAGTGACTCCCAGTGGAAACATCGGCGCCAATGGTGTTGCCATATTTGAGTCGGTAGGTTCAGAGTCCATTCTCCTCTCAGTTTTGCACTGTGTATTTATGCCACAAGGAGTCATGCATGGGATTGTTACTTGGCCGCGATGATGAGTGATTTGTGCTTCCTGTTAGGTCCATGGAACTGCCCCGGATATAGCAGGAAAAGACATGGCCAACCCCACCGCCCTGCTGCTCAGTGCCGTCATGATGCTGAGGCACATGGGCCTGCACGGCCACGCCAAGAACATCGAGGCTGCCTGCTTCGACACCATCCGAGACAAGAAGGTAGCCGCCTCTTCAAAACATCAAAGAGACTTGAAGTTTTAGTTGCATCTCACATCCCGACTAACAACGCCTTTTACTGTTTGTCTTCAAGGTTCTGACAGGAGACCTGGGAGGAAACTCAAAGTGCTCAGAATTCACTGAGGCAATATGTCAAAGAGTGCGAGACATGGATTGAAGGGCTGACAAGGGTACCACGAGTTAACTGTTAGGCTATGGAGCTATTTGTTTCATCATATCACACCGTATCTGCACATTTTACACCAAAAGATGTATTCAAAAAAACAAGACTCAGGAGTATGAGTTTGTGAATACGTTTTATTTTTTTTCTTCTCACACTCCAAAGTAAGTCTTATAATTCCTGACCAACAGATACTCTGTGCTGCATGTGATATGCATTTAATTCCTATACGGTTTTACTGTGATAGATATTGTCTATTTATGGGCTGAATTTGGCCTCTTGTCTATTGTAGTTGGCACAGTTATTTAAACATTAAACATGCAATCTGATGACGCAAGAGGTCCTGGACACGCTAGTCAAAACTCAAACTCTTCAGTTGCTTTATGTTTGTGGGTGTATTTTACATCTGTGAGGTTAAAGAAAATAACGCACAATCTGGCTTTAGGGACCTATGTTTAACCAGGCTTTCATAACCTGCAGGTGTCTTCTTTTTCCATGGCATACTGTTTGTATGGCTAATACTATCATGAATGTATAAAGAGAAATGAATATCATGATATCAGAAATGCCAGACTTTTTCTTCAAAAGCCCTGTCAGCTGCTACAATGAAAGTCAGAAATGGTCTCGAGTGTTTACTGAATGCCAACATATATTATCACGTTTTATGGGTTGAGAGTGATTGGTGTGTAAGTAACTGATGAAAATACTGTTCAATAAATTGATGACTAGAGACGAATACAAATCAGAAACAGACTTCTTGAGAAGATCCTCGATAATTTCAATGCAGATATAAGTAATGGTGCTTGGTAATAAGTTTGAAATTTAATCTTAAATATAAAATTAAACGTGACTCCTGTATTATTTATTACATTCTACTTAGACACAGATAGAGCTGAATGTAGTGCGTGGGCACACAAGGTAACAGTTACCAGATCACAACACTACTCCTGATAGAAGTTGTCTATCTCTGTGCGGTACATGTCCAACACCACGGGACGGCGAAGCTTCATTGTGGGGCCTGCGAAGGGAAAACAGTATCAGAGGCTCAAGTTCACTACAGTCTTGAATGCATCTGGTAAAACATTTTCTGGCAGTTACCCAGCTCTCCTCCAGAGACAGAAAAGTCCTTCTTCAGAATAGTCCACTTCTGGATGCGCTGAGCGTTGGAGACGGCTGCAGAGTTGACTCTGTCGATCCCCTCCTGGACGACCCGGTACACTTCTTTGTCTCTGCCTCCAACGATGTCGGACATCACAGTAGCTTGGCTGCCGAGCTGTTTGCAGAACTCCACCGCCTCCGGGCTCAGCTCCTCGGTCGGCTCCATGCTTTCTGTGTCACTGCAACACTGGAAGGCAGAATCACACCCTGGTTTCAACATGACAAATGATGACATTTCCAGTTATTTCACTGGTTAAACCTCACTCAAACATCCTGGTTAATTTTAGATGGTTTACAATGAGAACTTTTCTATGTATGTAGATGGTTCAATAAAAGATTCACTTATGGCAGATAGAAAAAGGTATTGCACACAGGTTCATTGGCAAAGATACAGCTACATATGGCTGGTGCCTCAAATTCAATATTGCACATCATTTACCTTCAAGGTCAAAAGCATGGATAGGAACTTCCTCTTGTCTCCTATGAGCATGGCATTGCTAATGATCGGTAGCTCCTTCTTCACTGCCTCCTCAATGGGGACAGGGGGAATATTCTCCCCTCCAGCTGTGATAATCAGCTCTGAATGGATAAAACGACATCGACACGGACTGATTGTGACATTAAGGTTTCCTTTGACCTCCGATAGATGTTCAGGCTGAGCAGGTCACTCACAGTGTCCTTTACCTTTTATTCTCCCTGTGATGTACAAGAACCCCTCTTCATCCGTCTTCCCCTGGTCTCCAGAATGTAGCCATCCGTCTTCACCCAGAGCTTCTCGAGTTTCGTTTTCCATATTGAGGAAACCCATGAAAATGTTCCGCCCCCAAAAGCAGATCTCTCCCGTCCCCTCAGAGTCCACGTCGGCCATTTTATATCGACAGCCAGGCACCACTTTACCGCAGCTTTGTCAGACAAAAGACTCATTCCAGTTAGTTTATTCATTTACAAAAATCCAAAGTGCTCAATCATAGAAACTTCCACACATTCTGATTCTTGATTACCTTGGTAGTTTGTAAGCTTTGGGACCTGACATAAAGTGAGGTCCCGTGCTCTCGCTCATGCCGTAGGCCTCGTACAAGCGGATGTTGAGGCCCAGGAAAAACTGCACCGTCTCGCTGCTAATGGGTGCCGCTCCAGAGAAGAACTTCTGGCAGCAGGACAGGCCCAGCTCGGCCCGGAGCTTCTGCAGCACAAGGCTGTCGGCCAGGTAAAAGAGCAATGGCTTCTCATCGTCCCTGAAAATACAAAACAGTCAGTCACTTCTGTATGTAGATGCACTGTCTCGTAGTGGGCCTTCTGGATCTTCTGGATCTTACTTTTGTGTCCACTCATTGGATCTCAGACTGATGGACATCGCCCATGTCACCAGCTTCTTTTTCACATATCCACACTCACTGATTCCCTGTTTGATCTTCTCCATCATCTTCTCCCATACCCGCGGGACTGCCATGTGGGATGAGGGGCAAACTTCTCGCAGTGTTGTAACCAGGCTTCCCTATAGAGCATACATGACAGAGAGCTCAAAAACACATCTTTAGAGTAGATTATCCACCTCATTCAATGCATTGTTTAACTAAATGAAGGCTACATTGGTGCTACTAGCATTTAACTATTTCAGGTATTTCTAATTACCTTAAAAGCGTCTGGCTGTGCAAAGTACACCATCTCACCCCACTGGATGCCTGTCCACAGATCATAGATCTGAGCTGCAATGTGGCTGAGGGGCAGGTAGCTCACTAGTGACTCTTGTTTAGTGTCAGCAGGCTGCATCTCCCCAACCCTGCTGGCACGATTAGCGGTCCAAGTGATCTGAATATTCATTACAGATTAAGACAAGACAGAAGCCTCATTGATTTCCATCCTGCTTCTGCAACTTCTTGGCCATCATTTTTTGTTTTATAGATAATTCTTCATTATTGACATGCTTACATTGTCGTGGCTGAGCATGACTCCCTTCGGTTTTCCTGTGGTACCAGAGGTGTAGATCAGGACGCAGCATTGGTTGGCTCTCTGGCTGTTGATGATGTCATCCACAGCTTCCTCAGAAACATCCAGACCTTGCTCCATGAACTCCTCCCACTGTCCAAAAACAGCAACATACAACATCACAGCCTGAGCTCTGCACTCTCTGTGGTCCCACCCACGTCATGGGGTGTCAGATGGACTTACCGAATAAAGATCGGAGAGCTTCTCTTGGGGCTGTCCACTGTACTGCACTATGGCTTTCAGATGGGGCAGTTTGTCACGAATCTACAGTGTCAGAGGTGAGAAATTCACCACAGCTTGTGCTGTTTGTGAGTAAAGATCTTCATATATTTGAGTAAAAGTACCTGCAGGATCTTTTCCAACTGCTTTTGGTTTTCCACTACAATGATGTTGGCTCTGGAGTCACTCGCCACATACTGGCAAGCTTCCGGGGAGTTTGTGGCATAGATTCCTGTCATTATCCCCCTGCAGGATGGTGAAAGGTCATTAGAGAACAGCCAAAGGAACATGTGCCAGATGAAACAATGACAGCAGTACAATAACAGCGATACAGTGTATCCTGGTACAAATATAGAGGCTGATTCTGGTGAGTATTTCATGTAAAGCTACTGAAGATACTGAATGTCTTCCTCACCCTGCCATAATGGCACCAACTGCAGAGAAGAACCATTCTGCTGAATTGAATCCCAGTATTGCCACTCCGTGGAATCGCTCCAAACCAAGCTGCAAACAGCAACCACTTATTTAACTTTTCTTGTCAACAATTCTGCTCTTGATAATATTCAGGTAGCACACGCTAGGGGCGATAAAATCTCTATACCTTTAAAAAGCTCTTGGCAGCTCTGCGGCAGTGTTGATAGTACTCTATGAATGTTATCTTTTCCCATTTGTCATTCTTCTTGCTGCCAAGTGCAAACATGTTTCCGTATTTTTCAACTGAGGCTTTGAACATTTGGTGAACAGTGACAGGTTCCTCCGAACATCCCTCTTCAATTCTGAGTTTTACTGAGCCTTCAGCATGGGTGGTCCAAAGGGAATGAGCCGGGGCAAGAAGTGTACCAGCAAACTCCTCCTCTACGTTTATCTTTCCTAGGATAAGAAAGACAGGAAATCTGAAAAAAAAAAAGCCTTCCTCTCCTCAGAACCCAATGAGGTCTACTGATGCAGAACTTCCATCAGCGTGGATGCCTTCTCATTCAGCAGACCCACAGGCTCCAGACTCACCTACAGCAGCATGTCCCTCGCTCTCTGCCTGCTGGTGTGCCATAGGCTCCTGAATGCTGCAAGGCAGAGATGAAAAATGGGCTCTCACACATTATATTCACACATCCCACCCTCGCATAGTGACAACAGTTTGGGCTGCTGTTTCCATTTCATCACATGGGTCTAATTTTCAGTTGCATTGTTTGTCAGACACAGTGTCAGGCTTCTGGCACAGATGATGCACCCTTGCTTTGTTTGACAGAATATATTCAATGAAAAGTGAAAAGATGGCTCATCCATCCATTATCTTACCTGCTTTGTACCCAACTGTGTCCAGGGGGTCTGCTGGTGCCTATCACCAGGGCACATAGGGAGAAGGTAGAGAATGCACCCTAGACAGATCGCCTGTTCATCACATGGCACTCACACCATTCACTCTCTCTCTCATGCACACACACCTAGGGGTAATTTAGAGTCTCCACTTGAGCTGAAAGTGCATGTTTTTGGAGTGTGGAAGAACACTGGAGTACCCGGAGAAAACATTCATAGTGTACACAGAAAGGCCGATTGGTCCGATTGGGATTCGGACTGGGGATCTTTTTGCTCTGAACTGAAGGCACTATTAAAAAATCTATTGTGTCAACACACTCATTAAAACACTAATTTTGATAATTATTTTGTTTGATTTAAGCAAAGGATTCACATGGAAATACCGGAAGCCTGCATCACAAAATACAGATTTTTTAAAAACTTTTTTTCCTATTGTTATTTCTTTAGTCATAGTGTTGGGTGAGAGTGCCATTGAATACCAAATGAATATAAGCTTTGATTCAACAACCTAATTTAAAAGTGAGAAAAGCCATGATCAAAACTATCATTGCATCAGAATGCATTGTAGAGAAATTTTCCAACTAGTTAATCTGGTTCACTGAACTTTACCTGAAAACTATTCTAACCTATGCCTCTGCTATGCAAACTGACATCTTCCAGATGAACTCTTATAAACTATTTCACAGGATGTGTTTGATGAGAAAAGGACAAAACCAATTTAACATTAAAATAATCAAAACCTATTTTTTTGCTGCTTACCTTTTCTCACGCTCATCATCTCCCTTCTCTTCATCAGCAAATTCCATAGTGTCTGAATGGTAGTCCTGGTAAGATAGGTCAGGCCGGAGCAAGTTTCTCAGAGGAGCTGTGTGAGAAAATATCTCGAGCTGCAAGTGCAACCTTTAATAAGGCAGCATGTTATTTACAGGAACTATGAAACTGAAAAGACAAGCTACGTCAAACTCCTTCAAGTCAATAATGGTTGAGAAACAAGTCAGAAAGTCCATGAGTGCACTGCGTTGGACCGATCACATGAGACCATGTCCAGAATTTAAATTAGCTCATTGCTTTCATATGTAAAACAGTGTGATTACAATCCCTCCCTTAAAACTTGCACGGAGAGGTAAAACACAAATCATAGCAAGAGCCCACTTTCAATTTTGCTTTTGCTTTTGTGTGTACAGATTATTTGCAATGGGACCCAAAGAATCCTCAACAAGTTAGTGCAGTGGTAGAGACTATTATCACCTACGTATCTAAGTATCTACTTCACCCAATTTTTCACCAAACTATTTCAGGCCTGTCTCTACATACTAAACAAATCACAGAGTTGCCCAAAAATACTCATATTCACTTAGCTTCTCCCTCTGTAACTAATAAGAGTAGACTTCCTAAAGAAAATTGGTAAGGTCACTGTGAACTTCCTTATTTCAAGCCCTTCTGAGAAATGTTGTATGTTGTGTTTTACTCCAAAAGATTATTTGCTTGAATATTATTTATTCACTTACACAATTGAAATACATTATTAATTCATGTCTTGATCTTAATTTCTGCTTTGATTTGTTTGCCATGGCTTACTAGCTCATCATGAGAATTTTTAAGGACTAAAGGACATTTGATTGTGGTGCTTAAATGCATTGTCCTGCACTTCCAGTCGAGTTAAGATCCTGAATATATATGTATAATTTTAAGTATAATGTGCTTTTGATACTGTTGTGTGCTTTAATTTGCTGGGTAAAAGTTGTATCACCATTGTAATGACCTTCATCACGTACCTCATTCTGCATAATGAGGATTTTTGCCACTGGTGGTTAAAATACATTGTTTTTCACTTCCACTTAGACCATGGAATTTCACATTTTCCAGTAATTATAGTAATTTCTTACTCTGTTGTAAACTGAGTGAAAGGTCTTCCACTATTGTTTGACCTTTGTTACTTTGTAGGCTTGTTATGCAAAATGAGGCCTTTTGTCATGTAGGTGCTTAAAATTCACTGTGTTGCACCTCCGCAAAGATGAAGATCCTGAAAGCACAGATTTACCCCTGGATAGTACTTTTATTACTCAAGTTGGATAAATGACTTTCCACGACTGTTTGCTCCTTGTCACATTAACTCATTATGGCAATAATGAGCTGCTTAAACATATTTCTACTTGAGCAAATTTTACAGACGGTAGTACTTCTTTACACTGTTGTATGTTCAGTGAAATGTCTTCCATCAGTGTTTGACCTTCATCACTGTTCACTGTACTCACTGTTCATTGTTCTACATAATGAAGAATTCTGCCAGTGGAGCACTTCCACTCCATTAATGATCCAGAAAGCAGATATTTTACATCATAGGCTGAAGCAGACCATTGTCACAGTAAAACAGACTTCCCCAAATGTATACACGCACATGCATAACTGGTGCATCCAGCTACTTCGACCCCTCCTCCTCCTCCCCTTCCCTAACTCCCTCCTCCCACCGAGGTCCAGCCAACGAAATATCCGGCCCCTGTTCTTGGAGCTCTCCAGAAAGTTCTCCACCGTGTAGAGGCTATAAGAACCAGCCATCTTCTCTCGGTCACTCCCAGACTGCGACCAAAGGAAACCCGGACAACTTGAGTAAGTGCCCTCCGCGACCATCTTGAAGCGGCGGCGGCGCCGCTGCGCTCGCACGTCGCCGCTTTAAATCTCGCGACGCGGCGCTCGCGCACACGTGCTGCCCCTCCACAGTGATTCCACCGGGCTAACCGCCTCGACCGCGTTAAAACTGTGCTGTGTGTTACTAGATGACTGGTAGCTTGCCGAGCTTTCGTCTTCTCTTCCTACAAATGTGTCGTCTTCTCGTCTAGGCTGTCACCATGGTCCACGAAACCGGCTACTACGATCTGCTGGGTGTTAGCCCCAGTGCCTCGGCGGACGAAATCAAAAAAGCGTACAGAAAGCTGGCGTTGAAATATCACCCGGACAAGAACCCCAACGAAGGAGAGAAGGTGAGGCAGCTGCATATAGCGTCCGTACCGTGTATGGGCCATGCAAAAATGCCCCCCCACCCCATGTCTAATTTTAAACTGCCTCTGCTGGTTCATCAGACTGAGGGAACTTTCTGGAAAGGTCTAGTAGGCGTTGAGCTCATGTGCTGCTGAGGTTCAAGAAGATTAGACCTCGCTGTGCTGCAGGCGCACAACATCAGGGGATTATAAAAGTTAATTATCAAAGTTTCCACTTAGGAGATCACACAGGTGCCAGCTATTCTCGTATTCAGTGTCAGTCTGAGATCATGCTAAAATAGATCCTACTCCCAACAACTGTTGCTACCTGTTACATAATCTGGAACTTTCTGTCTTGCACCAATGGAGCGCTTGTCTCCCCATGTATCTCAATGAAATCGTAAACCAAGAAACGTGGCGGCTGCTCTCCATACATGGTCTTTTCCAGAACACCAGCTTCACAGGCTTGATGATATAATAGACTGTTGCATTATGACAGTTTTGAAGCACCTAACCTTTTAACCTAACCCTACCCCAAATAATCTGTTCACTACACCGATGAAGACATAAGCACCAATGCAGCAAAATATCATACATGAGTTGAAATAAGTGAAAATGGTTGAGTGTATTTTCACTTATGAGCTTTCAGTACATTTTGTAGATATGGACATACTTGCTTAAATGAAGCTTTTCTAACATTTCGCTGAGTAGCTGTAGATACCTAATTGATTCCTCTGGAGGTTTTCTTTTATAAATTTTGTGTTGAATTTAGGAAAACACTTTTAAGCAAAGCAAGTGACCTATTATTTTATGTTCACAGTTCAAACATATATCTCAAGCCTATGAAGTGCTGTCAAATCCAGAGAAGAGGGAGCTGTATGACCAGGGAGGAGAACAGGCAATCAAAGAGGGAGGCATGGGTGGAGGATCTTCCCCCATGGACATCTTCAACATGTTCTTTGGAGGTGGAGGAAGAATGCAGAGAGAGAGAAGAGGTAAGATGTGTTTTGACAAAACTTCCATTTTCAATAATTTGCAGCTCGTGCAACTTTCATAAATTTTCCTGCTTGTCCATTAGGTAAGAATGTAGTGCACCAGCTTGGTGTGACACTGGAGGAAATATACAATGGTGCCACCAGGAAGCTGGGACTTCAGAAGAATGTCATTTGTGAAAAATGTGATGGTATGTAGTTTTAAATCCTACCAGTTTAAATAATTTTGACGAAACCTTTTCCAAGGATCAGTGAATGATGTTTTCCTGCCAATTTCAGGTTACGGTGGAAAGAAAGGTGCCTTGGAAAAGTGCTCCAACTGTAAAGGGAAAGGAGTGCAAATCAGAGTGCAGCAGATCGGACCAGGCATGATCCAGCAGATCCAGAGCATGTGTTCAGACTGCCAGGGCCAAGGCGAGAAGTTCAACTCAAAGGACCGCTGCAAGAACTGCAATGGGCAAAAAGTTGAACGCAAGAAGAAAATTCTTGAAGTTAACATTGACAAAGGTTTGTTTTTGGTCCTTTTCTATCAAACATCAAGTTATTGTGACTGTTTTTCTAATTTAATGTTTTTTGTGTTTTACAGGTATGAAAGATGGTCAGAAAATCACATTCCACGGAGAAGGTGATCAGGAACCCGGGCTGGAGCCGGGGGATGTAATCATTGTGCTGGATCAGAAGGATCACCCTGTTTTCCGGAGACAAGAAGATGACTTGGTCATGAAGATGGACATCAAACTTGTCGAGGCTCTGTGTGGTTTCAAGAAGACCATTCAAACATTAGACAACAGGACGCTTGTCATTACCTCACAGCCAGGTAATTACCTAAATTCAGCTTTTTAAAATTTGTTGAAGAGTATTTGTTTGCGATTCGTATGTTACCGCTTTTTTTTTTGTACCAACAGGTGAAGTAATAAAGCACAGCGACATCAAATGCGTCCAGAACGAGGGCATGCCAGTTTACAGGGCTCCCTATGACAAGGGACAGCTCATCATTCAATTCCAGGTAAGTTTAGAGGCTCTGAGTTGCCTCTCCACATGAATCCTTACAAAATCTCTAATCCTGGTGTATTGTCCTGCCTCGCAGGTGGAATTCCCAGCTAAGCACTGGCTCCCAGAGCACCTCATGTTCCAGCTGGAGAGACTGCTTCCTCCCAGGGAGGATGTGATGGTCACTGATGACATGGAGGAGGTGGAGCTCTATGACGTGGAGGTGCGGGAAGATCAGAAAAACTACAAGAGGGAAGCTTACGAGGAGGATGAGGAAGGGCCCAGGGGCGGAGTGCAATGTCAGACCCAGTGATCAGAATATGCGATTGGAAAGGGGATGTGGAACATTTTGGGTGCTTTTTTTTTGTTTTTTATTCTTTGGTTGTTGGGACACACATGCAAGTGTTCTTGCTTCACATTGTGCATCCGGATTTAAGAAAACTGTACTGTCGTTGCTGTCATTTCTGTTCTATTTATGAGTTCTGTCCTTTGTGCTTCTTAAAAGAAAGAAAACTTTTCATTCAGACTTGTATACTTTCTGTGAAGGTAATTCCAGTCAATGACAAGACATTTTTGGTTATTTCTCAATAAAGACTCCACAACACTTAAACTTGGATCACGGCTTCTTTATTTTCTTGTTGAGGCTTCACTTTTAGTATTTTTGCGTATTGTAAAAAGTTTGTCTTTTATAAATGCATCAAAAGTTCATCTGTACAGTGACAGAACCTGTCATTAGTGAATGCAGTTACATTGTAATCAATGGGGGAAATTAAGGGGTGGCTCAACTACAGACATGATTAAAAGGCATTCCCCTTTTTAATGTTGCTTTCTCCTGAAAGAACAACCTGTGAAAGAAAAACATTGATTAGCTTCAGAAATTTCTTCTACAATTTCTTCTGTGCACACAGGGTAAATTACAGTGACTTTGAATACCTCTATCTTTGACATCTGAGAAGTGCAAACTGCTCTTACTCTAAAGTTTCTTGTCAGAACTATTTAATAGACTAGGTTATGTTTTCTATAATGTCAAAACATGTTGGTACTTTAGAGACCATGAAGCCTGCTGCAGATTCTTGTTTTTTTGTGAGAGGGCAGAAGATCACTTTTCTTTTCGACATGGTGAATAACTTGAAAAACCTCACAGCCGAGCTTTCAGCACTGCAGGTCACCACTATATAACAGACAAAGCTCAGCTAATAAGGTGCTCTCAACTCAATTGTCACAACAAAATTCTGCATGCTTCAGCACAATGTAAATACCCTGTGGAAGAGCTCATAGTATGTTGAGTATTTGAAATCTTTAGAGATGTAGGTTGATTGCATAAGATGGTATCTTGTGCAAGCAAATCATAATCATGCACTGAGAATTAGCCCTCCTCCCTTATGGATATTTTTTGTATGAGACGCATGGTTTTTCTAATGTATGGTGCAATACTCAGGAATCCAATTTTCCCTGAGGGATCCCTCCCCAGAGGATCAATAACGTGTCTTTCTTACAGTCTACTCATCCATCTCATGTGTGCACAACATCACCTGATGGGAAGTTGGTCATTAACACTGACAATAACTGAATGTGGATGTTTTTACCCTCTGTCAGCCTGGCCTTTCCTCCCTTTGGTTGGCAGAGCACCGTCGAACATCCCACACACAGAACCACAGTCTGAGCATGGCTGAACACAGTGGTGATCTTGTAGCAGCCTGCAGAGACAAAGCACTCAATGGTTAAACAATAGGTCTATCTTACACATCTACAACGCAGTATTTTCTCGGTCACTTGTGCATGCAACACAGGCCGAGAGGGCTTGAGGTATATACCTGGGCACTTTACATCCATAAAGTAGGAGTTAGGAGACTGGACAAGCCTTTTCTTCTTGTGTTGTCTTCTCTCAAAATCAAGAGTTGGGTGGAGGAGGTCTTTAGCTAGCTGGAAGAAAGGAAACAAAGGGGGGGAGGTGTTAAGTTATTTCAACAATAAATAAGCAAACTTAAATTTTGTTGAATAACAGTAGATCAAGTTAACTGCGGCGTTTTCCCGTGTTTCTATACATATTTTATTTTTTGCAGCAATGTAATGCCCAATATGCTACCCCTGTGATAGGCCAAGCAGCTACCCAGATGTTTGTTGTGGTTTTGGATCTTAAGTAAACACTAAAAAATATATCAAAATAAATCAAAATCTTTGCCAATATTACATCAATACCGTAACCACTGAACCGTAAAATACACGTCCTGAAATTTTTCTTTAAAAGTAGCTTCCAACAAGAAAACAACGCTAGAAGGGCCTTGTCTGAGGAAAGGATGCAGATACAGACTATTTCCTGGCCCGTGACGACTAACATAGAATACGCCATACGACTAGGTCGCGTTCCAGCACGTAGTCGGAGCCGGAAAGAGTGAAAGCTAATGAGCTAGTTACAGCATTAGCCATGTGCTGCCTGGCGCACACCAGCAACACAACTTCATCGACAGCGAATCTGCATCTAATAACAAACAAGACTCGACACCAAAAAGGCACTGACGGATGACAAAGCTACATGTTATGTCAGATTGAAGAAATGAGCACAAAAGGCATGGAACTTACAGGCATTTTTAAGCGTGTTAGCCTCGGTTTCTGCTGTGCATACGTGTGCTGCTGGGTTCGTAGAAACAAACGGGTGATCAGCAGGAACTGGGGGGCTGAGCAGGACTGTGGAGGAGGGGGTTACGGAACTAAAATTAAATAAACCGACCTGTGGGAAACTATTTAAAAAGAATATGTACACACCATACTGAAAGTCAGATTTGACCCCAAAAAGTAGAGATAATGTCGGCGTTTGTCTGTAAAAAAAAACAATAAATTGTGTTATTTTCATAATAGTATTCTTACATACCTTTAATGAAATTGTCATGTTTTTAAGACATTATACACGCAAGAAGCTTCAATAATTCAATGATTTATTTCATATTCATGAAAAGGTGAACAAAATTCAGGATTTGTGCATTTACGCAAGAAGGTGACAAAAACGGTAAATAATCACGGAAATACTAATTCAAGTCACAAAGTGATAATCAGAAAGGAAAATTAAATGACCCCACTACTGTACCGTTTGATGTGTTGCTTTCTTTATTTTTACTATGGATTTTGTTTTTATTTTTTACGTTGTTTTTCATGTTTTCTATGTTTTTAATTTTTTTTTAGTTTATAATGTTTTTATTATTGTTTTTAACCTGTTTATTACTTGTTCTTATCCCATTTTTTCAACAAATGTTATGCACTCCGGGTAAACTCCCGTTGTTTCTAAAAATATGCCATGAAAATAAACTATCTTGACATGACATGACCTGAACTACAAGAACCATAATGCAAAGCGAGAAAGAGAATAGTTAATTCATGTAAGTTTTGTTCTTTTTTTGTGGCGTATTTTTTTTATCATGTTTAATTGATTTTCATTTCCAGAAATACTCATGTTTATGTTCAGTGTATACAATAACGAAAGAAGAAATCTATCTGACGGCCGCAAACTACAAGGACCATGATGCAATAGGGCGTGACGTCACCGCCCACTGGGCACCGGGGCTGTTGCTAGTGTATTTGTGTGTGTATGTGTGTGTGTGTGTCTACCGACAGCTGAGAGGTTTCCAGACAGGAGGGAGGGGGATCCCGGCTCGACTCGACTCAGCTCGGCTCGACTCAACCTGTCGTTAATGTGGAATCGAATCTCGCTGGCAACAAAAAAATGGCGAAAACGTACGATTATCTGTTCAAGCTGCTGCTCATCGGGGATAGCGGAGTCGGAAAGACATGTCTGTTGTTCCGCTTCAGCGAGGACTCCTTCAACACCACCTTCATATCCACAATAGGTGAGCAGATCTAAAATAACAGTATGCTCATATGAACACAATGTGCTGGTAGATATGTAGTCGTAATCACATGGCTGTAATTTGAATTCTGTCATCCGGAGGGTGGGCGTTGAGGAGGGGGGCAGACACTGCATCACAGGGAGACAATGGGACTGAGAGACTGATTATAATGATCTGCTGCCCTTGATGCTTCATCCCCACCTCTAGGATTAAATACAGAGTCAGATCAAGGCTGTAGTCATGATGTATAACCCATGGAAAACCTGTCTGAGACGTAACGCCCTTGTAGCTCCACTCAGAGTAGTTATAATGGTGCCACATCCTGTCCAAAGCTACAGCTGTGAAGTGTTGCTGTGACATTGACTGATGTCCTCCCTAAAAAACTTGACATGGGGGATCAAAAGCCTTAAGAGCACTTTTCAGACTGCAGCCGCTTACTGCGGAAATAGCTGATGTGTGGTCAGAATCAGGAAAGTGAAAGGTTTTTTTTTTTTAATTATATCACGTTCCTCATCTGTGTGTTCCTCTGTGCAGGAATAGACTTCAAGATCAGAACAATAGAGCTGGATGGGAAGAGAGTCAAACTTCAAATATGGTGAGGGTACCGTGGTGGCTTTTTTTATCTGTTCCTTTTTTAAATCTAAATTTAACGTGTAACTCGTGATCTCAGCCCGTTAACTATGGAAGATGTTGATATTTTCAGGGACACTGCGGGACAGGAGAGGTTTCGCACCATTACTACAGCTTACTACAGAGGAGCTATGGTAAGCCGCTTCATTCTTCATCCTTCATGCTTTTCATTTACCCTCAACATCCCAGCCTGAGATGCTGTACTAGTGAGACTGTCTTCCTTCACAGGGCATCATGTTGGTGTACGACATCTGCAACGAGAAGTCGTTCGAAAACATAAAAAACTGGATAAGAAACATTGAAGAGGTGAGTTTGGAGCTGGTATTTGTTCCATTAGGAAAAGTTGAATTTGCTGTATGACTTCCTGGACACTGAGAGTAACCAGCGTTTGGGAATAACAGAATAAATACCTCAAGTAATTGTATTCCTAGACAGTTTCAAATGACTTATACTTTGAATACATTGTTAAAATTGATGGATTACCTGATGGGATTTATCTGTTTTACATGGTATTTCACTCATGTCAGGAACTTTGCATTTCTGATTGACGGTTCCCAGAAAAGGTCGGTTGTTGTTGTGACGGTAGTCAGATATTGCATGAAAATAGGGAAACAACAAACTTGTTGACATCGACTTAACAATCAACATGTTGATTGACAAAACTGCCACATTTATATGAGCGTTAAATGTAAGACATTGCTGATGTGACCCAAAGTGTTCACCCAAAGTGAACAACATAAAAAGAATGTGTTTTGTCATAAATTATGCCATATATTTGAGAAGTGACCCTCCCAAGACGACTTCTAACCTTACTTTTAACTTCCTCCAGCATGCCTCCTCCGATGTGGAGAAGATGATCCTGGGTAACAAGTGTGACATGACTGACAGGAGGCAGGTGTCGAAAGACCGGGGTGAAAAAGTGAGTGTCTGCAGCCAGTGATTACTGAAAGGTCTCAGACAAATTGAAAGGCCGCGCTTCCCATTTGCATTGAGTGACGATGACATTTTGTCTTTAATGCATTCAGCTGGCCATTGATTACGGCGTGAAGTTCCTGGAAACCAGTGCAAAGTCTAGCTTGAATGTGGAAGAGGTAAGTGAAAATGATTCAACACTGAAGATGTAATGAAATGAACCAGATGAACCGACACAATGAACATTTTGTTCCGTTTCTCTGTCTTTCTAGGCGTTTTATACAATGGGAAGAGACATATTACATAATCTGAGCTCAAAGACGGTGAGTGTTTGACCGAGTCTTATAATGGAAGCCAAGGGTGTAGTTTCCACAAGGGACGGGGGTGTTGCTGGGGCTTCATGCCCCCGTCACTTTACACAATTTGAGTTTGATTTAATCACAGAAGTCTCTAGAAACGTCCGTCTTACTTTCTATCTACTGCTGATAGTATCGCTGCACTTGAAGAGAGCAAAACCCCCCACTATTGGAGGGAGGAACTGAAAGAAAAAGTTCATGGGTCCACTCTGAAGATTCGCTTACAAAGCACAAGCTCGGCAAAAGCAATAATATGTTGATCTAGGTCGGTTTCAGTTACTCACAGTAGTGAAACTTTCTATGCATTGCAGAGAAGCTCTTCAGATGTCTTATACTTCAAAGAGACTACGCTGTCTACATCCACAGCCTGAGAAATGTGGAGAAAAATTTGAGTTTAGAGATAAAGATACATATATATATATATATATATATATATATATATATATATATATATATATATACACACAGATCAATCGATTAATCATCTCTTAATCAAGTCATAAAATCCTGGACAGCTATTTTGTAATTGATTAGTGGATTTACACATTTCAAATGTTTTTGAGAAGGATTTTAAGAGTCAAAGTCTTTTGATCTCAGCTTCATAAATGTGAAAATTATCTTATTTCTTTTGTTCTCTTTTTTTAACATAAAAACTAAACAGCTAAATGATTAAACGTGACTACAAAAATGGTAATTCTTTTCAGCCCTTTCACAGACATAGATATTGATAGATGGATATAGATGTAGATATAATAATTTAATGTTTTAAATCAGCAAGTCAGTTTCTAATTGACTGTTTGATAGACCGTGTTTATCATTATTTGGCCTAATAACCAGTTGATTATCTTTTTCTTTGAGAGACTGATGTGAATATAGAGGCAGAAACTGTTTGTTTTGCTCTCTCCCTCCCTCTATAAAACTAAACCTAAGCCCTTGACAGAAGCTACGCCTAATTGTGATGCGCTGCTTGTCCAACACCGCGTTTCCAACCACATCTCTCCAACTGTTGCATCTCTCCCCGCCAGACTGACAACAGCGCCGGCGGAGCGGGCAAACCTGTCAAGCTCACAGAGAAGAAATCGAAGAAGATAAAACTCCTCAAGTGTTCGCTCCTCTAGGCCGGCGCGTGGCTCGGCTCTGGCTGGACTTTGCGGTTTTGGAGAGAGCCACCCCCCCCCCGCCCCCCCCACACACCCTCCCTCTGCCTCCGGGGAGTCCTCGCAGCAGCAGCGGCGGCAGTGTGGTCACGTTCAGAGAGCCTTACTGCCAGCTGGAGCTCACGGGTTGGTGACAGGCTGAGATGCCATCCCCGATCCGGAGACCGGAAGAGGATGGACGAGGAATGACGCCTGGCACTGTACATCCGCTCACGCAAAAGACCTCTGAACGCCAGCGTTGGTCTGCAGCTGGCCCTGCAGTGTCTGCCCGCAGGAGGCAGGGATCCAGTTGCCATATATAATACCTCTGTTGGATCTCATGACAATATATCAGTTACACATAGTTGTCTTATGAATCAAGAGAAAAAAAAAACAGAATGAAAACGTTTCATAAATTGTAGCAATGTTTTAATACTTACTACCTACTGTCATATTTACTACTATGATGCTGTGAGACGCAGCACTGATTGTATTTGTCCGCGTGAATCCATGCCTATACTCTCTTCTTGCACTGACATCATTTCTATTTGTTCGTTTGTGCCTATACGAAGTCACAAAACTGTGAGATATGTATAAATGTAACCACTTTGTATTCCTTTTCACGAAACCTATATTTAAGCAGGTTTCTGTGTCAGAATGAAAAAAAAAAACAAAAACAAAAGTGAAAGGTTGTTTCCAGAGCTGTGCTAGCTACATGTCATTGTTCGATTGTCAGTATTTTGCATGAAAGTTGTAGAGATTCCTCTACGTGAAACAGTATTAAGCACATTTTATAGCACCTGAAAAGAAATTGTTTTCAGACAGTATTCGAACTTGTCGTTCTTAAGTAGGAAGTTCATGTTTTGTTTTTTTTTTTGCTGGTCACATGTCAGCAAGACCAAGTGTTTTTGTGAATACTTTTATTTTCACCTCAAACTGTGGACATCCGACGGGTCCCCGTGACATCTCCAACATTTAAACACAATGAATGGGGAAAGCTGCGATGTTAATGGTTGTATGCTACTGTATGTTACACCAATGAAAAGTAAAGACGGTAAAGAAAGTGGATCTTAAGAAGAGAGCGCTGCGTCTTACTACTCCGTACTGACAACAACACATGCTTGGAAATCTTAAATAGTTTAGCATGGATTTATTTAACGCTGCGGTGCTTGTTTTATAATAAGTGTGAAAGCAGTTTCATAAACGTGGTAACTGTCGGCCTCGAGTTTCCAAGTTCTCTGCCTTACTGGCACTTTGCTTCCTCTTCCTGTTTTCACTCCGTTTATCACCCTCCTTCTGAGTTCATCGACCTGCTCTCTTTTGCGGCTCTCATTTCGTCTCCTGTGCGTCATCGTCTCTCTTCTCTGCCCCCAGCTTCTTCACCACTTCCTGGCCTGTGGCCCGGCAGGCGTCTACGAGGTCTCGCTCGCTGCTCGAGGCCCTCCGCTCTTTGTCGATCATCACCGGCAGCTTCGCCTTTGTTCGCTCGGTTTCGTTCCAGCTCTGCGACCTGTGGGACGGCATGTACTTCTCGTCGGCCACGGTCAGATACTCGGTGGTGTCTGAGAGGTTTCTCTTGGCCTTCGTCTTTGTTTGGTCTTCAGTAGAATCGCCCTCTCTTTCTAAAACACCAGGCTCCTCTTTCTTAGGCTCCGCAGGTGCAGCGCCACCTTGGAACTGCTGTGCAAGAGCTCGGACGGTCGACACTTTGGGCATTTGTCCGAAAGACGCAGGTTGCACCTGGTACTCCAAGTTTGCGGGCCACTGATTTGGTGCTTTGCCGATCTGCTCCAACACCGACTGGTAGTCAGCGGACCTCAGCACGTCGTCACCTGACTCGGCCGGGTTGTAGATGATGCCGCTCATCGCTCTTTGCTTAGTGACGGGGGAGGTCTGGCCCTGGCTATCGCCTGGGATGTATCTCAGGGATTTAGTCCTCTTTGGGGAAGCCGGGTTTGTCGGCGGCAGCACAACGGTCTTCTGAGTCGGTTCAGCGGCTGCAGGCTCCTGTTCGTCAGGCGGGTTGACATTAGTGGTGCTCATTGCCCTCCTCTTTGTCAAAAGAGGGTCGGGTTGGTCTTCGACTGGGTAATATCTCAAGGATTTAGTCCTTTTAGGAGGGGAGGACGGCCTGAGTCTGTTCTTATCCAGTCTGTCCAGCCGCATTGAGCTGCCTTGTTTCATGTTGGAGATGGTCTCCTGACTCGACGCTGAAGAAACAGGCTTTTGTTCGCATGGAGATATGAGAATGTCCACGCACGAACTTGGCCGCGACCTCTCCAAGCCGCCCACCTCTAGGGTCTGCCCAGCTTCCTTTGTGTTCAGAGTACAAATGCTGGAGGCCTGGCGCAGGCTCATCTGTCTTTCTAGACTTGTTTTGGTCGCGTCTTCCCCGTCCTTCTGCTTTGCTGCAAACTCCTCCATGTCCATGTGGAAGCGGTACAGACTGTAGCCGTCAGCACTGTTAATGCTGCCTTGGCGGAGCAGCGAGGACGGGTCGCACACGGAGGAATTGCGAGAGTAGGTCCTGGTCAGCTCCAGTCTGTCCACCCCTGCAAGCTTCTCCAGGGCGACTGCCATGCGTCCGTGGATCTCCTCCAGTTGGGCCAGGCGCAGATCCACAGTCTGCAGAGAAGCCTTCATCGTGTTCTCCCTCTCATTTACCTCCTCCAGACGCATGAACATATTCTCAACTCTGCCAAGAACACAGGAAAACAAAACAGAATGAAAAAGTGAACCAGTGTTGCAAGGGGATAAATCTCGAAGGTACATAAATGTAAAAAAAAAAGCGGGTTCACCTTTCTGAAGTAACCTTGATGCGCTCGTCACTGGATGACTGCTGCTCGTCCTCTTTCTCACGGAAATATTCCTCCACACACTGCTCCTCAAACTCATACAGGTTTTTCAGCTCCTCTGGATTCAGCCTAAGCTCTGGTAGAGACAGATCACAGCACAAGAGGTTCAGACTATAACTTCTGTGATCCAGGACACGGCTATGAAGTAAAGTTGTGGTATTTGGTAAGTATCACTAAAGGTCACTCACTGAGTCCACGGTCCTTTTCGTCTAGTTCACCATCTTGCCTCCTCTTGGCACATCGACGAAACAGCCTGTTGAGGAGGATATAGAGGTGGCTGAAGATGATGAGAGGCGGCGGCAGGATGGGGCGGTCGTGGAACGTCATGATGAGCTGATATCTCTGGAACTTCCACACCTGGTTGGAAATGGACTTGACTTCAAAGAAAGTGTTGCTGCGGAATGAGAAACCAACACCAATCAGTTCATTCTGCGAGTACATGTTAAATGATAGATAACAGATGTTGGATTAATGACAGATGTCAGATCGCATACTAACTTAAACACTGCAATGAGCAAGTTGACCAGGAGAATGTTTGCCACCAACAGGTAGCAGGCCATGATGGCAGGTGTGAGCCAGGCGCCGGGGATACATGGTGGCAGCTTCTTGCCATCCTCGTCATATAAATGTTCCCCACATGGAGCTGCAAGGAAAGTGATGGATTAATTAAGATGCCTTAAGATAGTTATCTGAATTGCATTCTTGGCTTGAGGACTACTCACGGTTGATTTCCATCGCATAGACTTGGAGAAATTCCAGAAAAAGGGTGGTCATGCGGAAACACGGAGGGAGCATTAAAATAAGTAAACATGGGATTTTTATACCATACTTCTGTCAAGGTCAAGCTCATGTCCACTTTACTGTGGACTGCAGAGATAATTCCTGTACTTTGCATCTACAACCTCTTTTTTGCTCTTGTAAGTTCAAAATTAGTCTTTTAGGTGATAAGGTGTTGGTCATTGGTTTTAAAGAGTGACTTTAATTATTTTTCAACAGCAATAATAATACAGAGAAGCAACAGCTGGGAATAAAATAGTAGTTTTATAGGCTAGTAGCGTTAACCCTAACATTTTCAAAACTGTCGGCTTCACCCTGACAGAAGAAACACAGACAGAAACAATAAAATAGCTTAATGGCAGATGATCATGGCAGAGGAAATGAGATCATAATAGCTATCCTGCTCTCTCGCTGTGAAAAAATTATATTATCATAAGTAATGTCTTGTTATTTAATGTGCCAGCAGAGGGAGACAAAGTATTGAGGAGGTTGCCGACTAATGTACTGTCGCTAAACATCAGAGAAGTTAAAACATGGGAATTAATGTAACTGTGACCATCTGCCCAGAATCAGGAAACAGAATCTTACTATGAATTCTAGTCTTACGGTCTATCGAGTCCGCAAAAACCTCTCCATAGATCATCCAGTAGGGCATGTAGAAAATGTTTCTGGCCAGCCGCCATGTTGGTTCCTCATCTGGGTGAAGGATGGCCTGTCGAGCCACCCCAAAGCTCATGAGCACCACCAGCATGATCACCACAAAGTACATCATATCTATCATCTGAAAAACAAGAGTGGAATTCATGCGTCACCCCGGGGTGAACTCCGTTCACATGTGTGTCATGTCTGTCATGTGAGTGTCACACGATGTGTGGAGCTCACAGAGAACCAGTGAATGTCATTACCATCTTCCCTATCATCATCACATAAGGTCCCAGGTATTTGTTGACTCCGAAGATGTCGAGCACGCGGATGTACCAGAAGATGATGTCAATGCAGTAGATGACTCTGCCGTAGCCCATGTAGGGTTCGTGCTGTAGTCGTAGCATGAGCCCCAGCAGGAAGGTGGTGATGGCGACCAGGTCTGTGATGTTCCAGTATTCCTCCAGCCACACGCTTATCTTCTGCTTCAGCTTGCCCGGCTCAGACATCAGAATCTGGACACCGGGGTTTACAGAGATCAGAACACCACGATAACGTGTGCCAAGACAAATGAATTGTACTTTGCAATACATACTTGTCTGACTTTCTCTGTGCCAAGTGTGAGAATGTATGCGATGACAATCCACTCTTGAATAGATGGCCACCGCTCCATTTTCACCAGGATGATGTAGTTGTAAAGCATCAGGTAGCCCAAATAGGAGATCTGTTGGAAGGAGAACAATGTCAAAATTGTCAGTACGATTAGGGTCAGCATAGAATTTTGTTAAATCCTGTTTCCAAAAAAGTGAAAAAGATCTGCAAAATGTAAATAAAACAAAATGCATTCACTTCTGACTAAAGTGATTATGAAATTAATGAGTTTATTTTCTTTTTGAATGATATACACAAGACAATGTTAAGCATTTACATTTATAAGCACTTGTCTTTTGTGATTTTATTTGTGTTTCAAAAACATCCAAATGTTAATCAGATGTGGACTCTACTGAACTCTTCATAAGAAGAAAACTTACAGTGTTGAACCAGAACTTGGTGAATGGTGCATCGTAAAACTCAAAGAATCTTTTGCCGATGGGGATTTTGCGAACATTGGCGCTGCCTTCCTCTTCATCCCCCTTTCGGGAAGTTGCATCAGCATTTGGGTCCTGCAAGTTATCAACAGATTCTCTGTTTCAGCTTTCTTTTTTTTCTTACTCGAGCTGAAGAAAGGAAGAAAGGTAGAAGGGTAACTTTTGTGAAAGAACAGAATCAGACAAAGTCAGTATGAACCTTGCTGGATTTTGCGTCATCCTCCTTTTCTTTTCCATCTTCTTTGGCTGCAGCTGCGTGATATGAGGCATCATCTCCAATTCGGAAATCCAGCAGTAGAATAAGAGGAGGAAAGATGATTCCCAGAATAACCTAGGTGAGAAGAGTATCACAGTTTTATACAAAATACAGAGACTTAACTACAGATGAAACTTTCCAAACCCTGAGATTGAAAAACACAGGATCAACCTTGAGGCCAGGATTCTTGCCAATCCGTAAGCAGCCCATCCACATGTCTGTGAGCAGCATCTGACTGCAAGTGTGGGCGATGAAGTCACGCTGCTTTGCAGCTACAGCCAGTTTCAGACAGGTGGAGTTGCTCCAGTTCACCAGCTCGTATGTCAAAAGTTTCATGGCCACCTGTTCATCGTGCTTGTAGGACTGGTCCAGCAGCTCATAGGCTAACTGGCCAAATTCTCTGTAGACAGTAAACAAACATTGATATGTATGTGTTATCAAGAGATCACAAGGGAGAGATTAAAACGTAACCGAGAGAGATGCTGCATGCACTGACTTGGAGTTGTTCTCCAGGTCCTGGGAGATGTCATCCACCAGTTCACTCTCTGAACACTCGTGGGCCATGGCTTTGTACAGCTTACAGGCCACTAGGGCCTTGGCCATGGCTTCTTCTCCACGTTGCCAGAGGAACAGCGCCATCTTCTGCCTCTTCATCAGCACCGCCCACAGCATCAGCTCGTGAAAGGGGTACTTGAATCGACAGACCTCAGGGTCATCCACGTCAATTTCCACCTCTTCCTCTTTCTTCTTTTTTGGCTTTTTCTTGCCCTTTGGTCTGGGCTCATCATCCTAAAAAAATGGAGGAAGTTATGCTAGATTACTCTGCTGTGCACAGACTGGACTGGGTCACTGCTTGAGTGTTTCATTGAGGAAATCATTCCTCACCTCCATTCCAAGAAGCTTCAGTGCCTTTGGCTGCAAGGAGGGAAAGAAAAACATAGCTATTGATCCAGTGTAACCTGATATTATGAACATGCCATTATCAATATTTCTCTTCCACCCATGCATACCCGTTTCAGTCCATACAGATTGTTGTAGAGGTTGCGGAAAGCCTTCCTGGTGTAATTGCTTCTGTAAGCTCCACCCATGAAGCACTCCAGCACCAGCCCAATATCAATCAAAGTGATCTGATAATCCGGAGGAAGGTTTCCCTGCAGAATCACCACAGTAATACCACAAGATATATTGAGCACACAACCCGAAATAGTGTGAAAGGGCAGCCATTGTACAGAAAAAAGCAAGTAATAGGAAAGATCACCCTTACTTTTTTTACGTCACGAACCACAGCACTCAGTGTATTAGCAGGGCCGAGTTTCTGTGAAAACAGGGCAGCAGAGGAAGAGGAGGGTGAGAAATAAGTGTAAATCTTTGTAGCATTCGAACTTCGAGGGACTCAATTCTCATTTTGAGATTTTGTCTGGCCCACCGTGTTGTATAACTCCTCCAGTCTGGGAATAGTGAGGAAATGGTGAATATTGACTCCATTTTCAAGGAGCAGTTTCACAAAGTCCACTCGGTCCAGCACCAGAGCATCCATCATGGCCTGCTCCAGAGAGTTCACCTGTCAAGAGGAACATGGAAGACAGCAGCATTATAATTGTTTTCTGCCTATATCGATGCCTTTTACATGATTTGTGTTTAACACTGGATTTTTTGCTCCTACCCAACGTATCAGCTCCAGCTTCCTGGGGTCTGTTTCCTCTGGAGGTTCAGGCTTTGCCTTCCCTTTCCCCTTCCCCTTCTTTCCCCGGGTTTTGTTACGTGGAGCTGTGGCAGGACTCTTTTGCTTCTCCTGGGGTTGGCCTGCAGTTGTGGTGTTGGCAATAGCACCAGCAGGCTATGAATAGAGGGGATGAATAAATAAAACCACTTGGGTTATAGCATTAACACATTTGTTTAGTTTCTGCTATTAGTATGACACTATGAGTATGACAGCATTATACATCAGAACAAAGTTTGTCAAAGTCTCATGTCTACAGGGTGAATTTACTCAAAACATATCACAAAACATACATATCAACAAACACATAATTGGTCTCCATGGCTGCTTAACGATTCAGCTGCTTAACGATTGCTTATCAGTTCCACTGGTTCGTAAATGCGTAATGACTAAACTTTCAGAATACAAGTAATCTACAATGTCTTGCTGAAGAATTATTTGTATATTTATTTCTGTTGAAGTTTTGTTTCAAGTTGAATGCGAATTAGGATATCAAGAGAGTTATTGCGAAGAAACCAATTTATGCTCTTTTATTCCTTCAGCCAATAAGAATTGACAAGCTGTTAATGGAATGCAATAATGGGAATCATAATAGTTCAATTCTTATAATCTCCCACTCCTACTCCACATTACTGTATATTTCTCTGAACCAGAATACTTCTTATGTTTGATCTGTGCCAAAACTTCCCAGATTCCATGAGCTAGTAGAAAAAGTGGAGGGGATTTTCAGATGGCTTTTTGATTTTCACAAACAAATTCTTTCCTCCAGTACTAGGCCTGTCACAGCCACCCACTCACTGGTAAATTGTGTCCATAAACAAAGATGTGATTGCGAGCGATATCCACTCTGTTCCAGGCCAGAGCCAAGCTGAGCTGATCGGCTGCTGCAGCATTTGTGCCTGTTGCAGGAGAGACACAGGAGCACAAAGGTACACAAATAAAGAGTAGATGTCACGGCTGATTCATGGCAACATGGCAAGGTATTTTCCTGAGATCTGGCAAAAATGTCGAAACAATACCTTTCAACAAAGCAGTGAGAATGGCCATTTCGATATCTTGTTGCCCCTCTGAACCCATCCGAAAAACTGTGATCTGCGTGTGAGAACAAAATAAATATATACTGTGGACATGAATTCCTGAACTGCAATGGTCAAATCAGTTAATAGCAAACCACCCAAATGAACACATGAATCCATGAGTGAGTGAGCTTGTGCCAGGAATGCTCTCTCCCACTCTGGCCGTGGCTGTAAACATGTTGTGGACGGATGGGAGACGTGTCCAGCAGGAGCTCTCACTGCAGCCTTCTGTGGCTGACCCTGCAAGCCCTTACAGCTAATTTACCCCGTCAGACAGTGTGATAGTGCCTTCCTTGTTATAGGCTCCACTATATCAAATGAAATTACGCTGACGGGCCTGTCACATGCGCAGCCATGATAAATGGGATTAGGTTGGCATGAATGTATGGCGCGAGGCCAGAGCTGGTCTCGGGACGCGTTAATAATGAGCAGCCTGCATCATGAAAACCGAGAAACTTGTGTCTCCCTTTCAGACAGTTGAGGGGTGCGTTGTGTGCTCCCTTTCCTGCAAATTGGGCGACTTTTGTAATGGTGACCTCCTAATTTTGGATGTTGTATCCTGGTGTTACATAACACAACATGAAATTTGTGCCTCAAAATCAGTGTTTTTATTTAGCGGACCCAGCTGGGATGCACTTAGGATGAAAGGATTATGGGGGAACTAGACAGTGACACTGATTCACCTGTAGGTTAGTCATGGCACTTTAGATTAACAGCAAGCAGCAATGCGGCCTCTTAGTTACGTATAAAGGGCTCAAACAACTTCTGGGTCTGCTGTGGGTATGAGCGAAGACTAAATGGTCGGTTAAAAAATAGCCTGCAGCGATATGATCTTTGAAAAAGCCGTTTAAGTTGCTTATCTGAGTGTGTTGGAGCATTAGGCAGCCTCATACACAGGGATAGAGGAAGCAGAGTCCCTGGTGAAGTGATGGCACTCTACTCTGGACTGAAAAAAAAAGCCCAGTGAGTGGAGAGACATGGGACCTGGATGGGGATTAGAGGAGATGGATCCTCTCCTCCATCTGTGTGATGCATGCTCACTTTGAACGGATGGAGTAAGAGCCTCCGCTAAGCAGGTGGTAGTGGGTGCTGATCTTTTCCCACCCAAATGTATGGAGTCTGGAGATTATATGTGTTGGGTATTAAACACTAATAATCACGTCACTTATGCACATGGAAAATCTGTGGAAGATGTGCAGCTGCTTGAACTGTTTGTACTCCAGGTCTCCAGCAAACACTCAGGAGAAACACTGGGCTCTGGGATTAATGCGCCTCATTGCAGTGCCCCGAGCTGCATTGTTTATATCAAAGTTAAAGGTATAAACACTGCAGGATCAGACTCTTTACAGCTGTGTGCTTATACTTGATGGCTGGCTGTGACCTACAGTGGAGCTGCGAATGCCTCGGATTATGTGACATGCCACACATGACCAGAACAAGAAGGAGAAATGACAAGCACGTTGTGGGGATTATGTTTATTCAATATGTTAATGGAAAGACACGGATGAGTGGAATGGATGAATGACGATGGAGACCAGATGTTTCACAACTCAGAAAATGTTTATTGATTGACACAGACATGGTTCTTGCAGTACAGGAGGAATGTGAAATACCTGGAGATAAAGACAACTTCTCTGCCTCTTTTCTTCCTCTACTCACCAGTTCCCTCTTCTTCATGCACTCCATGACCATGAGCAGGATCTGTTGCGACTGGCTTTTGCTGTAGTTGAAGGTTTTCTGAATGGTCACAAGGAGCTGCTCTCTAACGTCATCGTTGACCAGCCTGATGGAGGAGATTTAAAGATGACATTTCAGCTTTTCTTTTTAGCAGAGGAGTAATAAAATACCAAGCTCCACCAATATTAAATGATCTAAAATCTCACCCTCCGTCCTCTGAGAACTTGTGCGCAAAGGAAATAATGTCAGAAGCTCGACCGCTGCCATCGCACACCACCACAGGGATGGGAGGCTCGTCCCTCAGGCTCTCCAGCGCAATGGAGATCACGTTGGGACCTCCCTCCACTATCAGACACACTAGGGGAACCCCCTGACCCAAACCTGGAACACATGCGCCAAGAGTCAGTTCAGTTGTCAGAGCTGGACACTTTTCAGGTCTGAAAGTGTAGATAGCAGAATGTGCCGACATGCCCACGAACTGGAGGAGAGAGGGAGTGAAGTCTGTGGTGACAGCTGAGCATCCCTTTGCTGTCCCTGCCTTATCCGATCTCCAGGCATAGGATGACAAAGGGAAGCCCACAGGTCACAGAGGAGCTCTCCATCCACAGGCACAACAAGGCTTGGGGCTCACACTTACATGGCGCAGAGGGTGGATGGTGCTTTGTGTTGCGTTGAGCCACTGTGTGACTTACGTGTGTTGATCTTCTGCAGGGAGATGTGCTTCTCCAGCAGCCGGCGCAGTTTGACCTCAGAGCCATATTTCCCACAGGTGCCGTTGTCAGTCAGGATGAAGTGTGAGTGGCTGCTGTTGAGCACGGCCAGCTTGCTCAGCGGGTTCGCCATCGTCTGATAGGGCCTTGTTACCTGGGAACAGGAGAAAATAGTATGAAATGTTCTGCTGAAGACACATGAATGAGAAGGAAACGCAGGAAATGTGACGCAGCTGTGAATGCCCTCACGTCTTTTCCAATGAGATCCTCTTTGTTTTCCAGGATCCCCCATGGAGCAATTCCTATTGCGCACACTTTCCCTCGTGACTTGGAGGAATGGTCCTTTAAGGCATCTCCAACGTGACGGATCACCCCTAAGGTGTAAAGAGCAAAACACAGCAGCATGAATAATGACTCTTTGAGCTGCTTAATGGGGCTGCATCTGTGGCGTCTGCACGCAACATCCACACAGATTGTCATTTGTGATGAATTTTTCCCCGCAAAAGCTCTAATTACAAGTGCTTAAACCTGTAACAATGGTCCGGTCAAATCTCCCTCAGGAAATTGCGGAATAGGCATTATGTAATGGCAATTTGGCGCAGAGGTAATCTTTTAATGTCACAAACTGTTATTTGTTAAGTGAACGTTAAAAGCGTTCTCCCAGCGTCCTACCCGTGTTGACGCCACCCGTGAAGATCCAAGCTCCCGTGGTGACGGCCGCTTTGATCAGGCCTTTGCCGAACACTTGCTTGAGCTTGGGCTGCAGGTCGAAGTTCTGCAGGCCTCCGTGTACAGAGATGAGCAAGGTGGGCAGCTCCAGCTGCCACTCCTTCACCATCAAATGCAGGAGGGTGTCGGGTTTGGCGTCATAGGACACTCGTATGAACTAGCGGAAAGACAGGGAGGGGAAGTCACTGGGGTGTTAAGAGCTTCTGAGTCCTGCATGTTTTAAAGCATCACCTTGTAACTCTAGCTATGTCAAAATGTCAGCCGGGACTCACCATGGCCTTGTTGATGAATCCTCCACCCTGGAACTCGACTAAGCCGTAGGCGTCTGTCGGGTAGGTCCTGGTGTGTTTGACCACGCTCCATTTATCCTTCGGGTAGTCAATCTGCACCAACTGGTTGGCTTCCTCCACCGAGTTGGCACCAGGGGGGATGGCCACGTGCTGCGTTGTCAGCTGACCACAGGCACATCTAGACCCGTCGCAGAGGAGGAAGCACTTTAGTTCAGACGCTGTGTCGTTTTTTGTGACCCGGGTTTGTTCGGATCACTCCTACGAATCTTTACTGCTCTGTGTTGCAGAGGGCTTTGAGAAACAAGCCAAGAGGTGTGCGAGCTAAATCAAAGGCTGTTGTTTAGTCTGCCCGTGAAGGCTGCGTTTCTGTTTTTTTTGTTCCTCGAAAAACACACATCGCACAGACTCTTTCATGGCTGTGCCCATTTCTGGGAAATGTGTGCCTCAGTGAACAAAAGGGCTGCCCTGCCTGGCTGCTCCTGGAGCCCAGTATAGTAACTGTGTCCCACAATACACTCTGAAAGATCAGTTTTAATCCTGATAAATGTCTGATAATCTGCAGTCAGAGGTGTCATGATTTAGTAAATTAATGAGTATGTAGAAAGGAATTATTTTTGATACATTTAAAACAACATTCATGGGGAATAGCCGAATGGGATCCTCATTTATACTTAATTCTGTATAACAGAGAGAACCTTTGTATATCACAAAAAGGTTTTTAATTCCAGTTTAATGGATTTACAAAGGAGTAAACACACTGTAGCATAGCTTCTTTCACAGAGTCTCTTGGGATGTCCTCTCTCAGAACAAATGACATGTGCTGATGTAGCATGAGTTCAGCGTGTTTATAGCAAGTGATAAATAAGTGTTTAAAATGCAATTTGTAGACTAATTACCTGGTCGGGTCCTTTGTGGGAAATATGTGAATGCATTCTCTTTTGTGAAAGTTTCTCTCAATCCAAGCTTTCTGTGCCTGGAGAGGGAAAAAGAAGGAAAAATGGGAGGGGAGAGGGTGGATAAAAAGAGAGAGAGATATAAGTGTCATCAGTGTCATACCAGAGCCACAGGCAGATCATCTTTTCTGATATCTGAATTTAAGTTTCACTGTCAAAATCCTCTTAGAGGTAATCCTGGCTAAACGATGACGACCATTTGCGTCCTGCAAAGAAACACAGTGAGAGGGGAGGAAACGTTTCAGAGGTTGAGGATATCTGCGGAGAAACTCTGAAACGCGGCTTATGTCGGACACGGTGGGGTTGACCAGATATTTTTGTCACTGAAGAGATTATTAGTGCACAGCCCGGTGGCCAAACCTTGTGGAATTAGACACCTTTTATTGTCCGCTGAGGCTTGATAAGCAGCCAGCGAAAAGAATCACACAAAAGTACTATGGCCACACACTGATTGCTGTCTGATGTTTTTCCAGCGCGGAGCAAAAATGACCTGAGTTCAAAGCGCTGTCTCTCTGAGAGCCTTTGTTGACGGCAAAGGCCCAATTAAAACCGAAGCATTCGAGGCAAATCCTTCCAAGAACCCACCACAAAGTAAAATGGATAAAATCATTAAACATAGTAAAATGCTATTTACTTTACCTTTAAGCGTGATGTCATAGGAGTATAAATGAAAGACTTGCAAATAAATTGTAGCTTTGCAGACTGTAATCACGGGCAGTTACCCTTCTTTTTTTTTTCTTTTTTTTTTAAATCTGTGTAAATGTCCTCACATGACTCAGGACAGCTTGAGAAACATAATCTATACTACATGGAGAAAAGGAAATGATTAATTTTCTGTGTATGCACTCCAACCACAGAAAGAAAAGACTGTAAAAGTGTTCAAATTTGATCAGGTCTTGAGTTTTTTTTTCTTCTCTATACCTGCCCACATAATGAGCACGTACTGTGTACTTTGTTCTTTCCTACAGCTAAACTTTTTTTTTCACTTCTGAGGCGACTTTGAAGTAATCTCAGTACATATTTAAGAGTCCACCACTTCCAATCTTTCTATCTTATAGAGATGAAACGTTTTCATTTCTGCTGTTCTTTACTATTTGCAGCTGCACTGACCTGATTTTTCCTCACCAAACCCAGTCGTTGTCTCGGTGAGCAGATAAAAATCAGTGCTGAGAGAAAATCAGCAGATAGATCTGCTTCTGAAAATCCAAATAATTTCCATGGAATTTACACAAACTTTAATCTCAGTTGTTTTCTTCCCAAGGCACAGTAGTGCCGTCTCATCTCAGCAGTTTTCCATCTCAGTCTAATCATGCATCGTTAAACACCCAGAACTCATACAACGCTGCCTCTTCACATTCACTTCACATCCCATTTCACATCCTGCCTCATGCCACTCGACGAGAACCTACCAAAATTCTGTCAGGAAAGAAAGAGGAAACAAAGTTGGTGGTAAAGAGCTTGAGAGCTGCGGAGCGTCGATTCACTTACGCACTATCTTCTGTCCAAGCTGCGGCTCCTACTGTAGCTCTAGTGCTGCTGGAGATTAAGCCTCGAGAGTGGAGAGAGGAGGTCTGCAGCCTGCTGCTCCTTCTCCAGAGCCTTCTCCTGGTGCTGTGCTCCCAGTCGAGTGCGCTCATTGAATCCCACAGGACATGAAACTTCTTCACTTTATGAGGGCCGGTTAATATGATGAGCATGTGAGCAGGGTCTTTGTTCGCCCGAGTCTCATGACTCCAGTTCAAGGTAATCCTTTTGGGAGTCCCATGACCCCTTCTCCATGCCCACAGGGTATTTTCATCCTTCGCTTGAACAAGGCACAATAAATCTACTTTGATAACTGGCCCCTAATCTCCCAATTTGTTGAAAACTCTTTTCTTTGTGTTCGCACCACAGTCTGGAAGATCTTAGCCTGTGTGAGGAGCAAGCTGCCTAACCTAAAAGCACTGTGGTTTCGTTCAGAGGCTCCCCAACTTTTCATTAGAAAATTTTCACCCCCTCCGACTACTTTGATTTCAACCCAATTTGCATAATTGAGAGAATTGGATGCAGGCATTCTTTTGGAAGGCGCCTTGTTAAGACATGACTGGTCTCCAGTTGGGGGCAAGGTCAGTCGATGCTAATTGCAGTTAATCTCTATTTCCACCCACCATGTTTTTGTGCAGGGAAAGACGACTCGCTACACAAGCTATTCAATATTCTCCTCACGTTGCTTTTGAATTTAGCTCCTCTTAAGTGGATTTGCGTTTAGAGATTTCCTTTACAAAATGGCTGAAAACGTCTGGTACCGAGCTATTAAAAAAACAGTTCATTTGTGTTGTGAAAAGCCAAATCTGACCTACTTGAAACAGATATATCTAAAGTGGTTCCTGTTTCTTGTCCATGTGGATCTTAATGTCATTAAGGACTTTCGGGTGCATGCTTAGCTAGACGCAGGCTTTAGGTGAGCCGGAGGATGAGATGGAGTTAACAAGCACAAAGTTGTAGGCATCCATTTAAAACCTTCCTCATGTGAAATGGTATGATAAGCGCTCCTTTTATGGTTGAAGTGTGTGGTTGGGGCCAGACTCTAAGTCACAGTGCAAAAGACAAGGGAGGCTGGTGGTTGATGACTCAGAGAGACGCAGAGAGAGGAGCTGAGATCCCCACCATATTCCCCCTTTTGGTCCTGCTTTGTTTTGAATGGAAAAACAAAACAAAACATGCATGTGGGCCTCTTAATTATTCCTGAAGAAAACAAACGCCGTTTCCAGAGGGTTTGGTGAGTATGACGCAGTTATTTCAGCGTACTTAAACTCATTAACCATAGTAATTAAAAATAAAATCCAGTCAGCAACCGGCTGCGTTGTTAAGAACTGCCTCTGAGCACTTAAACAGCGACAAAAAACCTCGGAGAATTAGACACCGCAGGATCAGATTGTGTCACACCAAGCAAATTAACAAGACTTAAGACAAGCCTCGGGAACAATAAACAACATTCAGTCCAACCTGCAGCATTTTTTCAGAGGAAGTGGCCGCGCCAAACAAAAGACAATTGTGCGAGGTGGAAATGGCCAAAGCGTTAATTTAGGATCTTTTCTTATATATGTATGCAGTTTCTCTGCGTCGAAAAGGTACGACACACACCCCGTTGCTCTGGTCAAGACAAACGTGGCCCACATTCACTGTATGCCATACATTCATGCCTTTTTGCACTGGAATCACATGGTCTCCGGTCTCCTGACCAGCAGCTTAGTGAGCAACTAGATCACAGCAAATTTGTTCCAGTGCAGCTACAATTACACGCCGTGTTCAGCTCCAACAGCCATAAGGAAAAGGTATAACCGCGGCTGTGTCTCCGCGTGCTGACATCTGGCCCCGGCAGCGTCAGCGCCTCTTGAACGGGTAATTTGTTTACAGTTGACGGCTTTTCGCGAAGTGGAGTAAAAAAAAAAATCCATACGTGTCGTTTGCTCTGAACGCCGCGGCGACGAAAGACTTCACACGACAAAAGCCTCATCAGCACAAGTGAAATGGATCAGAAAGGATTTGGGGGTCCTAATGGAATGTGATGTCACCAGGGTTGAAGATAAAAGCAACTAATTGCTGGGCTTTGGTATTGAATGGCGACGTGGTTGGAGCCTGATGCAGTGTGACAGGAAGGAAACCCTTGTAGACTCCTTTACTGTCTGAAATAATATTTCAGATGCATGGCTGATCCCACGCGGACCAGATAAAAAGCTGCCTTTTACACATTTTCACTTAGGGCGAAAGATATTTGGACAAAGCGACACGCTCAAGTGCTAGACTCTGGACAGGCAAATTTGCATCAACTGTGAAGCTAACTGTTTTCCCCCAGCCCTGTTTGTAAATGCACTCATTGTCCTCCCGGGTTTGAAAATCCAGTTAGCCATCACATGAGTCCAACATGTCACTGATTATCCCCAAGAGTTGAGGGAGTCATAAGACATGTTTTAAAGCTGCTGTTTTTCTGTTTCCCCCCCCCAAAGGAAGGTCTGGCTGAAGAGGCAACCGAATACAATTTTACGTAAAATCAGAGGACGTGAATAAAGTCAGCAATGTCTTAAAACCTAACAACACAGCACAAATAGCGATCACTCTCACTCTTACAGATTTATGGCGGCATGACTGTGCAGGTTTATGTAAATGTTCACCTTCTGTGCCGTGTTTTTAAAAACCCCTCGGTTGGGTGCTCGTGCTAATCTACTGTACAACACAAGTGTGTCAGCTAATGGCCCATCAGAAGCAAATACGTGCTCTTGTTTTGACATGTAATTGTATTCGGTGTGAACTTTCATCTCTGCTGCAGAGTGGCAGTTTCACAGCAGTTTCCCTTTGCTTTGACCACATCCTTAATAACAACCATTTGCTCCAGATTCCAGCTCCACTTCAGCAATGTGACTCGCATTTAACTTTTCTTGACTGCAAACTGTTGCAGCTTGTGAGGGTTTATCGATCTAGCCTCGCGACTGCGGACAGACGCACACGCCCCTGAACCCGTGACCCTGCAGACATCTCCGCTCCACCCCGACATCTTGGGTCTTGAAGCCTTCTGAGGATTCCTGGCCTTCACCTGACCCAAAACCTGATGCTTGCATCACACGGTCATATGATTGTGCAAGCCCGGAGTGAAAATCGAATCGCACATGAATCGCTTCAGTTGCTTTGCAGTTTTTATTGACACAATTAATTTGGTTTAGGAGGGCTGCACACCCAGCACATCCCCTATTATTCGAGCTCATCGGACGACTTCGCCTCTCAGGCCTTTTCTTTTCCTTCACTTCTGAGCCGTAAGTTACTAATTCTGAGAAAAAGAGCTTAAAAAATCAGCTTATTTGCTGGCCAGCAGTGTTATCTGTAGCCATACATACTTAGCTAAGTTCATTTATGACACCAAGGTAAAATCATGTGAGCATTTTTAGCTGAATGTGCTCTTTGTTGGAGTCCCTCGAGCCTTCCAACACACAGGGGTTTTATAACCTCATTTCTGAACAACAACGGATATAATGCAGTAAAAAAACGATGTTGCCTCTGCTACTTTGTGTCTGATTGACTCTACCATGAACGGAAAATAAATCCTTTTTCATAACCTCACCACTGTGCACGATTAAATATTCTGCACGCCTATCATCCGAGTCCATGATCAAGGAATGTGGTACCAACATGTTGAGAGGGAATATGAACGTTATCTCTCGGCAGTCTGATCTGTGCAGCAAATGAGTTTATATTTAGCAACGTATCCGATCTCATTAAAAGTGCTGCGGTATTCAGCTCAGAGCCGTGACATTGCTGATTGCTTTACAGAGTAAAACCTCATATAAAAAGGCCATGGATTATGCAAAGATTATTAATCTCACCAAATAATGCCTGCTCTAATTTATAGAAATCCATCTCACTTTAATGCAATCCCGTCTGACAAAACAATGGACTTAAAAACACATATAGTGCAACATTTTGCTGTTATATTGATTTGATGTCATCCATAAAGAATGGATTTAAAATGGAACAATTTTCTCCCTTTCTCTTTGATCCTGGCAAAAAAATAGGCCTTTAATACTTAGTCTTACTTATCGTTTCCTTTTTACAATAACTTTTTTGTTTTGTCTACTTGAAAACATTTCCATCATCATGCACTTCATACAAAAGCACCACAAACCATGTTGGTTTATAACGTCTGTGTGTGTGTATGTGATCTAATCCCAGCATTCACTTCTCATTGGATATGCATCGGAGGCGTGCGTGTATTTTCATACATACACATACATCCATACATAAAACTGCATTTTTCTTGCTTTCAAGGACATGTTAACAGGAGTTTGTTAATCACATGAAAGCAGACTTAAAAGATGTAAACGTCCTTAATCTGTCATGGTCGTGGCTGCACATACTGGGCCATTATGAAGGATTAAACTGCTGTACTGGAGTGTGTGGCTCTCGAAGCCCGCTCAGCTTCAAACACCACTTAGCAGAAAGTTTGCAGAGCTCACTGCAGCGCTGACCATGCCATCCTGAATGGTGCATGTCATCGCCCCATACAAAGAGACTCTGAGATGATTGGTTAGGAACTAATGTGCAGCCCATAGTAACGCCCGCATGTGACATGCTGTGCAAAATGGGTTATTTTCAGAGGGGTTGTAGAGAAATACCAGAAAGTTAAGGACAGAGAGTAAAAAAAAAGGCAAAGTGCTAATAAATAACCTTTTTAGAACAACAAAGTTAAACAGTTAAAAGGAGTTTTAAAGAGTGCCACAAACTTCAAGATGTGACAGCAGTTCCCTTCCAGCGAAGGCATCACCTGTTGAATGCAACAGAATAAAGCTTTGTCTCACCTTCTGAGAGCCGGATTGGGAGCGTTTCAGGGAGGACCGTTTAAAGGTGCCGCTCGGGCCCTTGGGGTCCATGTCGAAGACTTTTAGAGAGCTTCAGTCGAGCCGTCTCAGGACGAGATCCTCGGATGCAGGCGTCAGGTCAGGGTTGAGCGGCAAGGTCAGCATCAGAGGCGAACACAAACCCTGGGTACCAGCTATAGAACCACGGCATGGCAGCAGACTCACAGTCTCTTTTTAAAAAAAATAAATGCATAAAGTTTCACATCATTCAAGGTTTCGGTGCTTCTCTCTCCTCTCTGCGGCGTACTCCCGACTGACAAGACAGAGATCCCAGCCAGGGATATAAATCACTCGATGACACACTTGACACATAGACCCTTTTCCTCTGCCGGGCATCCCATAATCAGGCTTAATGCAGCCGGCTCTTACGAAGCCTCCGAGTCTAATGGATAGAGATTTAATAAATGGTTATTGAAGGTAAATCTACTTTGGCACACCACAACCCCAAAAAAGGCTTAGAGAGAGAGAGAGACCATGCAAGCTGTGAGGCTAAAGTTAACCGGCGGAAAGCCAAAGGTTGTCCCAGCAGATGAGGCTCAGTGTGTCTGACAGGGGAGACAGGAGTGTCCCATCAGGGTGCACACACAAAGGTATGCCCACACACACACACACACACACACACACACACACACACACACACACACACACACACACACACACACACACACACACACACACACACACACACACATACACAGAGAGAGAGGGTGTGATGCTGAGGCAAACTACACACCTTCCACCTGCCCCATTGTTCAAGGCATCATCAAGCCCCTCATTTGTGCTCTGTCATTGCAGTTTTACAGTGGTCGGTACTACATTGGATTTAATCTCCCATTTCTATTTGATGGGAACATTTGTGGTTCGGTGCCACACAGAGTGGTCTCACAGCGCAGATTTAGAAGCAGCTTGATGTTAAGTATTGTTAAGAGTTTGACCTGTTACATAATACCAACAAAAATAATGGAGGGTAAAACTATTAAGGCTTAATGCCCCACTGGAATGGGAGCAAATATTTTGCGATTCATTAACAGGGCTTGGAATATGACAAAAAACATTAACAGTAATGAATTGTGTTTCACTTCCAATGCCGATATGTCCTCACTTCCGGAAAAAAAACTGAAACCTGTTACACAATGTCATTAGTGTGGCTTTGTCATTTCTACCAACTGTTTGGCTGAATCAAAAAACTTGATGCGAAAATACGTCAACTTCTGAAAATTATTTAAGCCTCTCGATGCCTTAGAGCTGATATTAAAGATAAAGTTCACTCTGGAGGAGGAAATCATGTGTTTTTATGTTCTTTTTTTAATTTCAATTTTCATTTTTTTTAGATTTAAGGTTTTGGTCGAGTCTAGTTCAGACAAATTACATATCCAGCAACTCCCTCTACTGGTTATTAAGAGGAACTGTGGCCTTGTTGCAAACAGGCCTTGGATAATTTACAACAAAAACATTTCCCAGGCCGCTATGCACATTTACTCATCCAGCAGCCTGTAAAATCAACAATTACTTTATAATGAAATAAGATGATCAGGAAAACCTCTGTACAACCACCTATGACTGCAGAGATTGTCTTTTTTTCCAGGTCATTGTTGTCCAAGAAGTTTCAGAGTCAGTTCTGTAGATTCCTGAAGAGATTTCCCCTCTCCACGGTTAAGTCCTCGGCTTCCCCACCAGTCAGTCAAAACTGAAGAAGGCCTCGCTTGGATTAAGTCGAACATCTCCAAGAATGTATAGTGTCTCTGGTTGCCACATCTCTACAACTCATTGGATTCCTCTCTGGTAGCTTATTATTATTATTATTATTATAAGCTGAGCCTGAATTTAGCACAACATGTTTCATATATTTATAAGCCTTTGGATCCACTGCAATTGAGGGTATAGTTCAATGTGTGTGAACAAAGGCTGCAGTTTTTAATGGGTGGGCTTTATGAGGATAAACAAAATCCCACTGTGCTGAAATGGAGGCTCACACTGCACCAAATAAAAACTGCAGCAGGTCCACGTGTAAGTGCAGCAAAGAGATAACGGTTCCGCTAATCCACAGTCGCACTCCAACAGCTATTCACTGTTGTCAACTTCAGTACGGCGGTACAGACTTACCGGATTAATCAGTGAAGAATCTCCACAGGCGTTTATCTCAGACTTGACAGAGAGCCTCGAAAACAACAGCTAATAAAGAAGTCCATGAATGAGTGATTTATTTCTCTACTACTCCATCGCAGCCTGGGCGTTGCATGCCTCTAAGAATGGATAATGCGTAATTTCTCCTAGTAAGCAGACACAAATGAGCTTTATCATCTGTTAGTGGCTTTGCATGTATCAGTGGAGGAGATTATTTGTCTCCAAGAGGAGGCAGAGCGCTGGATGGAGTGAAGGTACTGCTGAATAGTCATTGTTTGCCTTCACCAACAAGTCTTTCTTACATCTCAGAATCAGTTAAGGTGATTTTTAAGTTTTTTTCTGATTCAGATTTAGATAAGTTGATTCAGTCATGTAGACGTCATCTATATCTATTCATTAAAATACAATCTTGGAAAAACATGCTATCTAGAATACGGAAGACCGTACCCTTTGTTTTAGAAACTAGGAGTTTGTATTCTTTCTCATAACGTGCAATATTGTGAAATATATATCATATCTTAATTTTAGGTGACGTCCTCCTTATAAAACACATCACGCAGTTTGGGTGGATGATGTGTTATAGTTTTAGGATTAGCACAGGAGACAGTGGAGGACCCCAGTATGATGTTGATATGTTGATACTAGTGTCAGTTAATGCTGATATGCTCTCTTCTCACCAGGGATAGATGCTATTATATAGGAAAATCCGTATTAACTCCTATTGCCTCTCAGTCAGTACTTTAAATCATCTTTTGTGTGAAAATAAACTCCGATTGAATGCATGTCTTTCCATCCTTCCTGTATCTTACCCGCCCTGTTCCTTGGGGGAAATGCTCTCCTGCATGTTCCCAGCTCCAGCACACCTGATTCCAATCACAGCCTCATCATCGGGCCTCTGCAGAGCTTGATGACTGGCTGGAAACTTCTACTCCTTGACTCAAGGCTTGCCTAAAGCTGGAGGGTTGCTCGGATTGACCATAAGAGGGCGCTCTGTCCTCTTGTATGTCCACCACAGCCCTGACCATGGGTTCACAGCCTGGTTACAAGAAACTCTCTGTTCCTCAACCCGGACAGGCTGTCTCAGAGGTTATCTGCGTGTCATTTCCACCATTGCAGCGAGAGGCATATGCGCGCTCAGCGCAGAGCGGGAGGGCGTGCGTGTGCCTGTGCCTGTGGCTGTGCGTGTGCTCCACTTCCTGTGCATGTTTTATATAAGACTCGTGCTGTGCGTCAGACACAGTTTACCTGCAGTTGTTCCACCTGATAATTTGTGAATGTTACCCCCCAGACGGGATAAGGCGAAACAGCTGGAAAGTGGGTCAGGGGAGAAACAACTACCACATGCAATATCTTGGAGGGCGACACGTTTCCCTCTGATCTGCTGTGCTCTACTGTGCTGTGGCAGCCTGTCTTTGTCCCTGTCAAGTGGTAAAGAGGCACCACCCCTGGCAAGGAAACCCAAACATCTAAATGCACGGAACACGAGTACCGCAGGAACCTGTTGGAGAAAAACACCAAACAAAGGCATCTGCGTCTGCTTTGTTTGTGTATGCGTGTGTGGGGGAGTGTGACAGAGAGAGGGAGAGAGAATGTGAGTGTGTGTGTGTGTGTGCTGCTGGTTTTTATCAAGGTGATCTGAGGTGACTTACAGTAACATAACAATAAAACTTGTGTGTTTTTACACTCCCAGCTCAGCCAGTATTGCCTCCCACCGCCCCCGTCTCTGGTTGCTAAGGAGACCAGACTCTGCACCCTCACCTGAGACCTCTGTGCTCCAGGTGCGTTAGGTCCCTCAGTTCTGGCAGGTGGGGTGGGGGCAAAAACACACTGAGCTGATAGTAACGCGCACACAGTTGGACAAACAGATTAATAAACCACTAGACTGTGTGTGGCGAGGGAGATAACGCGGCACAAAGACGTCGTTTGAGTGCTGACATTTCGTCTCTCTCAGCAGAGCGAGCTCTCGGCCTGAACCCGGGGGCAGGAAATGGTCTGTAGTGGTGGTGGTGGTGGTGCGCTCTAAGTGGTTCATGTTAGGACATGTTGCCCTCTACGTGTCCGTGTCCTCCCCACATAATAAGTGCTCATTAGGCGTGACTGTAAAAACTTGATTTATGTGCCATGAATCCCGCGAGAATATAGTTTTAAGAGGTGTGGAGGTTAGTTATGGACGTGTGGCTGCTGGGTTGAAAGAGTGAACTTCATGAGAAATGCATGTGTGCCTGTTAATCATTGTCTGCTATGTGTACAAAGCCTATTGTTTGCATACAAAGTAAATCAGTTCTTAAAAAGAGACTTGTGTATTACACTGGATCAAAAGTCTACTTTTCTGTTGGCAAAACTTACACTGTTTGATCAGCGTCATTGTTTGATGTGGGAGTGAATGATGTGTGTGTGTACAGTATATATACATATATATATTTACACACGCACACACATGTTCTCTGCCTTCACCTTTTATGCCCTAGAGATAGCTTCCAGTAAAGCCCATACAAAGCAGGTAAGATAATGGATGGATACTCGACATTTTTTATTTTTACTGATAATACTGATTGTTTGATAGTCACTTGATCACAGCTACAACGTCTTCTTACTTTCTCCCTCTCACTCTGTCTGCTCACATTGGCTTCATTGTTCCTACTGTACTGACTTTATCCTTCGGTATAGGCATGTTTGCTGCTGTTTCCATTTTGCATGTATGTTGTGACATGTTAAGTCCAATTTTGTGATTCTGTTTTGAGTTTATGTGACGATAAAACATGTTCTAAGATGCTTTATCTTGCTGGTCTACAAATGAGACAAGCCCCGTGGGTACAAATAACACAGATTCATCATGTCATAATCAGCATTTTGTTCCTCAAACCCACTTTAATGAGCCTGTGAAAGTGACAGAGAGCGTAAATGATACTGTTTTTTTTTTTTAAATTTTCCTTAAGGGGAAGGAAGCCCCCTGTGGGTGGGAGGAGTCTCAACGGATTCCACCAATGTCAGAAAAAGGATGTTTACAATATCTGATCTTCAAAAAAAAAAAAATTGCATAAGCACTGGTGTTAGGCCACGGGTCTTCCTGTAGGCTACAGTAACACTGATACCACAGATATTTGTTTCTGTGTCTCTGGGAGTGGCCCCCTCAGCACTCCGGCTTGTCAGCACAAAGTGGATTCGAGGGAAGTAGACAGGAAGTGGGCGTGGCCGACTGCAGGTCTGTTTGTGGCTAACAGCTTCTCTGCTGAACACCAGGGCCGAGCTCGTGCACACCCAGCTGTCTGCTCCGGCTGGCAGGCGGGGAGGCCGGCTCGCTGCACTCCACCGGAGCAAAGCTGTTCCTGGAAGCCCGTCCCCAGAGAGAAACGCATTCCATGAATATCCCACTCGCTGCAGCTAAACTGCCTCGTACGCCGCACACATCTCTATTCTGCCGGTGTAGGTCGCCTCCACCGCTGACCTGGGGCCCCCGAGCCGAGGTTAACAGGGAATCCATGCGCTGCAGAGGGGCCGTAAAACAGAGCGGCTCTCTCGACTCGCAGGAAGTTACTCCAACCACCGACTCCATTTCACAATATGTCATCGTTGAAGTGACTGCTGCCTCCCTCCTTTGATCAGAGGAGTTTCATAAACCTCCAAGTCTGTGATTGCAGCATGTGGGGAGGGGGCACATAAGCCGTTTCTCGGGAGCACTGAAGCTGATCTGCCTCATGGAGGAGGAGAAGGAGGAGGAGGAGGAGGAAGAGGAGGGCTCAGCTGCGTAAACTTCCAGAATGAACTTATCGTCCAACATCCAAACAACCACATGTGCGATTCACACTAGAAATCCTTATTTCCTCTCCATGCTTTTATTTTTTTGACACTGGCTGAGAAAACGATCCCAGTTACTTTCCAGTGACAGAGCAGACAGCCAGACAGACCAAAAGCTGTATAAACAACAACACCATTGTGGGTGGTGAGAGTGAGAAAGTGCAGTAAGGAGGTCCTTCCATTATCTTACCTGCTTTGTATCCAATGCTGTCTTGGGGGTCTGCTGGAACCACGCCCATTGTATGCAGAGTGAGGGCAGGGAATACATGCTGGACAGGTCTACAGTGCATCACAGGACACACACTCCTACACCACTCACTCTCACATTCACACCCTGAGGCAATTTAAGAGTCTGTAATCGGCCTAAAAATACATGTTCTTGGACTGTGGGTGGAAAACAGACTACCTGGAGAATACCCACAGAGAGTCCACGCAGAAAGGCCTTACCAGGATTCAAACTGAATTTTAACACTTCATCAGCAAAATGCACTTAAAGTGTCAGGTTTATATACATACAGTGAGGTACTGGTCATGTGATGATCTAAAGACTTCTAGAGCAGAGCAGCCTGGGGGCCAGTGGTCATCTCTGGTGGCCCACAATGAATTACAGTAGTAATAGTAGTAGTACTACTACAGTAGTAGTACACCACTTTGTGTTATATTGTTATGTGTGGAAAGTGCTACACAAATAAAGTTTGACTGATTTTTTTGATATGTAACTGTAGACAATGTGGTCATTAAAATGATTACAAACCGGATTTTTGTGTTTTCATTTTTTCATTTTTTGTTTCCTTTGGCAGCCCCCAGTCCAGTGTTGGGTTCCTGAATCGGCCCTCAGCTGCCAAAACTTTGAGAACCGCTGTTCTAGAGTGAATCAGTCGTCTTGCAAACTTTTTCTTTTTTTTTTGCAGTGGCTATTTAAAGGGGGGCTGCTGTGAATCGGGTCAGAGAAAGATCCCAGTGTCACTCCGGAGATGTGAGACAGCAGACAGCCAGACAGGCAAAATAGCGCAGAAATGCTGATCAACAGTTTCGCACGGGGAACTGAAGCCACATGATCCAGTTGTCTTTGTGTCAGCCCACGACCACATTTTAATAGATGAAAATGAGCGTCAGATTTGGATGTTAAAGTGCAAAATCAATCATCGTTGCTGCGCTTGTTTGATTACCACTGTGGCCAAAGAGCTGCTATCAGAGGGATTACAAAACATTATGGAGCCAAAAACAGTCAATATATTTCCTGAGCTGCAGCTGCTGTCAATCTGCAGCTCTGTGTAATCCAGGGGGCTGTTTCTCTGACTGGGTCATACATAAAACATTGTATAAGTCGGTTTAAGAAAGACATGAGCCCTGACTATTTCGTTCCCATTTTAAACTGGATGTGACAAGTCTGTGTGACTGCACACCATGACACATGGATGTGTTATCGTGACTCACTGAAAAGATCTAGGGTACAATCATTCCACAACTCCACGACTATAAATCTGAACAATTTATCAAGTGAGCCATTTTGTGCAGTCGCTGCTGCGGTCTTCGATAAATCAGTAGATAATGTTGCATCACTTAAAATGGTTTTAGACTCTAGACAAGAACGATCTAATGGCACACTCAGTTAGCCTTATTAATGATTGGACACAACATTTTGACTTTGACCTGAGAGAAACACGCTGCCCAGGGCCACTAAAGACATGTGGGGTCAGTCTAACTTTGTGGCTGACTAAGATAAAAACCTGCATCCTCTGGAGTGTAGAGGAGAATGGTTTGTGGTAAACCTGTTTTTTCAAGCAGAAACATTTTCACCTTTCTAAGGCTCTGCCACATAGATCGATAGACAGATAGATGTCCTATCGATGTCCTTACTCTCTATTGTCTGATAGATAGATGGATGGATGGATGGATGGATGGATGGATGGATGGATGGATGGATGGATGGATGGATGGATAGATAGATAGATAGATAGATAGATAGATAGATAGATAGATAGATAGATAGATAGATAGATAGATAGATAGATAGATAGATAGATAGATAGATAGATAGATAGATAGATAGATAGATAGATAGATAGATAGATAGATGGATAGATAGATATGCTCTGCCACATAGCTAGCCGGCTTGATAGATGGCTAGGTAGGTGGCAATTGCTCAACAGTTACATTAGGATCAGTTCACCTGATGAATACACATTGTGTAACATGAAAAGGCTGCTTATGCATACAAACCCAGGCGATTTGAAAGCTGTTAGCATCAAATATTAATATCAAATCGTGTCACTTTTCATGCTGCTCATGTGTCTGCGACGAGACAAAGTGTGACTCACTGTAACATGGAACAGGAATGTTTACTGAGGGAAATGGCTTTGTCGGTGTCGTGTCTGAGGCAGAGTGATGTTCTTGTCTCCCCCGTTGTTCACCCCGGGTGTGTTGCAGACCATAAAAGCCCAAGTTGACAAGCACCTGTCTAATCCTGCTGATCATAGCAGCATTGTCATTATCTATGGGCTCTTGCCTTGTGTGACTGTAATTACAAATGCCTTGGATGATCTGAAACACAGATGGTGTAGGGGAGACTAAGCAAACGACGGTCAAGTAATCAGTCGGGAGCAGACAAATCTTTAGAAGACCTGAGCTGACTGAGGCTAAATACTCCAGTCACTGAATCCAGTTGGGACTGCCCCGTCTGTAGACGTATACTGTAGCTTCTTATCTCACTGCGGCCTCACTACTCCTCCTCCTCCTCCTCCTCCTAGCTGTGTTACACTCAGGGATGTGAGTGGAGTCTGGTGGACCTGGAATCAAATTTAAGGATGTGAAACGCAGTTAATCAAATAAGGCCACTGAGCCGCCGAATCACATGAAGTCACGTCTTCCCTGTGTTTTTTAACCTCTTCAGACTCGCCGGACTCCAGCCTTCATTCCAGCACACGTTGTGCATCCCGGCATCACCGAGATACCGGAGGTATTTTATCAGGATCCCAGAGTTTGTCTGAGTATTTGGAACGAATGCCTCTCTGCTCACCGCCCCCTCCCTCAGCTGCATGCGCAGGTGCGTCACCCGTGCAGTTTCATCAGAGACTGTGCGGAGGGTCTGAACTCTGCTGAGGTTTTGTTGTTTTGCTCGAATCAAATCATTTCCCCTTAAAGACCAACCGTTTCCTCACACACACACAGGAAGTATGTTTTGGCCCAGACCACACTGACGTAATACAGAAAACTGCCTGCGGCAGAGTTTGTACCTTGGTGATGTGGTGCGACACACCTACAACTTTATTTAAAAAAAAGAGAGGTAATAAAACAGATTTTTATGAGTGACAAACAGATGCAGCCTTTGCCTGTTCCGGTGCAGAAACTTAAATATTTAAAGCTCGATTGATTTTTGACCTTGGAAACAGATGACATAACAACCCCAACTCAAGGTCGATTTACTTTCGGCCAATCAGCAAATTGAGTTTGCTCTGGTTGCTGAGGTCGAGAAAACACACACACACACACACATACGCAAACATTTCAGAGTCAATTGAGGAAACTCAGTCTACTGACGGAGGTCATGACACCCAGAGACGTTGTGAAAAAAAAAAGTGAAGTAGAAGTGAATCCTGAGCTGCGCTCGCTGGGACTATTCGCACCCGAGGACCTAATTTCATTGACTCCACTTGATGTTTAACTTGGCGTCTGAACACACACAAATCATCCTTGGGCGAACGCCTCAGCCCGTGTGCTTGTGGATGCAGGTGTGGAGGCTGTGCAGTCAGAGTCTGGGGATGAGGATCAAAGAAGATGTCAAGTTTAATACAAGCGAAACTCTTCTTAATATACGCACACGCAGGGATATATAAAAATTTCCAGTAGTTTATGGCTTCCAGTGTGCATGCTTTTCCTTTATGACGCTTCTGGTGCCACCTGAGTTGTTTCAGTGTTTGCTGACCTACATACAACATTGCAATGTCAGCCCTCAAACTCAGCCTGCCCATAGATCCTGCAGACAGGAGACTCCCAGAGAACATAGCAACAGAAACTCTCCTCCCACCTCCCTCCCCTCCCCTCCCCTTCCCTCCCCTCCCCTCCCCTCCCCTCCTCCTCCCTCCCTTTGGAGCTATGCAGGCCAGGCGCTGTAGCCGGAGCCCCACTTGGCCCCAGGATTGGGGGAAGGGACTAAAGCCAACATATGGCTTATTGTACATTGTAGGCTACACTTTCAGCTCTGTCAACAACACTGACTGGCTCCGCTTCTGGTGCAAGATTGTTTCGGACGATAGAAAAAATAGAGAGATGCACAGACTGATGCTGTAGCAGTTCTTGCTTCTGCCTGTTCCCAGAGATTTGCTTTGTTATCAGTTCAACTTTAATGTGGATGCATTGTGTAGTCGCATCCATTCGATCCTGAAGATCTTGTGCAGATTTCTTCGGGGATTTGTTCTCTTTCATTTCTTTTCCACACACATTCAGTCAGCTTTTCTTCTCTTTGTGCAGCAGGTTGGTTGTTTCCAGAAAATCATGTGCAGTGCAAGTTCTTCAGTGGGTTGTTTCTCCTTCCGCGATCAGATAGACAACAATAAGGAGAACAATGTAAAATGTGCACGAAATATAACATGAGATATATATAGAAACAGGCAGTGGATCAGCGGTCAGTGCTGCAGCCTCAGAGCAAAGAGGGATGGAAATGTGCTGGTGCAAAACTGTGTCAACCTCACAGACTCGCTCTTTTTGCAGGGGTTGTTTTCTGCAAAGCCCTGACTCACTTTCTACACAGAGATTCTCCTCGGGTTCAGTTTGACACACACACAGACACAACACACAGACACAACACACAGACACACACAGACACGAGTCTCGGCACTTTAATAACAACGTGTGTAACACTTCCAAGTGGTAATCACCACAGTGGCTGCGACCAGCCCCAGACAGCTGGTAGGGGAGGAACGATGACTACCTGTTTTATAAGCATGTTTGCTTTGGATGGATGGACGGATAGATGGAGGGGTGGGGGGGTGTTGCTGGCACAGTTTGCGGCTCGGTTGCGTGTCAGGCAAAGCGCTGCGCCACAGTTTGGTGACGCAAGGGGCGGCTATTAATATCCCAGGAACGGGATGTTCTCGCTTCGGCATCGGGGTCATTCGAGGATAAACAACCTGCATCCCTTTTGTAGCGACGAAATCGACGTGTCGAAGTTTTTTTTTTCTTTTTTTTTTCTCGCCATGAGACGCTGCAGACAAACTTGCGCAGCGTCCAGTGCGCCCCGCTCCGTGCGCTCCTTTGTTGCCGCACCCACCGGTGAACCCGATGACTCCTGAGGCAGTGAAAACACTCGTGATGTAACAGGACCCCTTTGCAAATCATATGTTTTGAAATTCGACCTCGCTATTTTTCCCCTCTTCCTCCTCCTTCTCCTCCTCCTCTCGAACTCTCCACCGAATCTAAATCAGGCAAAGTTGAAGTTAAAGGTGAAGCCGACCCCTCCCAAACAAATACACAAGTGTGGGAAGAAGAAAGAACTTCAGAAGTTGAGGGGGGATGAAATCAGGCAGAAAAAGTTTATTTATGTCACGCAGTAATTGTAGTCTGGGTTTAAGTAGAAGGCAGGCTCATAGTAAAGCGTTTTACCAGATGACCCGTATGACCGAGCAGCTTTTAGCAAGGCTGTGTTGTTTGTTTGATTTGAAATGAGATCAAGCTTTCTGTACAAATGTGTATGCAAGATGAATTAGTGATTCACTCACTTCGGAGCACTCAGAAAGCTAAAAGGTGTGTTTTATGGAGCCGTAACTGATCAATGTTCAATCGTTGAGTCAATCAGCGCAACATTATTTGTCCGTCATAACTTTCATTTATTGTTTCAGAAGAGCTGAAGTTCACACCAGCAGTTTTCCAGGGTGAGGCTGTGCTGCTTCCCCTCTGTCTCACATATCGATGTCCTTACTCTCTATTGTCTGATAGATAGATGGATGGATGGATGGATGGATGGATGGATGGATGGATGGATGGATGGATGGATGGATGGATGGATGGATGGATAGATAGATAGATAGATAGATAGATAGATAGATAGATAGATAGATAGATAGATAGATAGATAGATAGATAGATAGATAGATAGATAGATAGATGGTGTATACATTCTCATCATTCAGCACCAGCATTAGGACAAAAACACAACAGCAGTTGTGTTTGGAGTCCTACAAAAATTGTAAAAACATAATAAATAAAGTATTTTGTTCTTTATATATGTAATGATTAGGCCTTACAGTCTTCTCCCTCTCTCCTCCCCTCTCTCTCTCTCTGTGGCATTGTGCAGTTTGATGGCACAGAGGGGGGTCAAAGGAATGTTTGATTCACCAGCTTTAACCTAAATGCAGATATTACAATGTCAAAGCGTATTTCCAGTGTGCCGTTGAGCCGCTCTGTGCAGCACAGTGCACGTTTATTCCTCGTGGATGACCCGACCATGTGAGTGCCTCTCTTGAATGGCCTCAGAAAAGAGACCCTCAGGTCTGTAGCTTCAGCGTGGTGAGATAATGCAGCGCCTGCAGACTCTACCACCCGGCTGAATGGTGCGCTTCATATAGCTCCCCAGTGCCTGCGAGGCACATCTCACCCCGGCCACTGCACCGATCAATGTATTCATGAATGGGGCCGGCGAAATGGGTGCGAAAACAAAACTGTGTCCGCTTCACTTTGCTCTTTTGAGCTGCATTGTGCGCCGCGGACAAAGCCACCACGCTGTGATGTGGGGGGAACAATGATGGCAGAACATAGTCATTGCTAAGCGTTAGCCCAGGGGTCAAGCGGGTGACGTCGGTTTGAGCTGCCCGGACCACGGAGCCGGCTGCGGTCGTCATCACGTTCACGTCACCGCCCTGCTCGGCACAGAGCGGCCGTCTTCAGGAGGCTGCGCTCGTCTCGGGAATTATGCAACAGAGAAAAATTCAGCGTGTCCTCTGCGTCCCAGTGTCAGGCCTGGCTCGGCGCTGTGGTGGTGCTGTGGTGTTGGAGGCAGGGACCGGGCGGGGGAGGCAGGCAGGCGGGGATTAACATACTGGTGAAAAAGGCTGCCTCTGTTGTGTGGCAGAACGTGAACAGCCCCGAGGCTCAGGCAGAGGGAGAGGAATGACAAGCAAATTGAATTCCATCTCAGACAACACCTCCCACCCTTCTGTGAACTGATGCAGAGAACCCCACCCACCCCCCCATGCCCTCCTTTCAACCTCCACCAGCTTCCTGCGAGGTGCCTCCTGGAGCACCTTCTGAGTGTCGTCAGACCTGACAATGGTTTCCTGTCTTCTCTCCACTCTGAACCCTGCAAGCAAGGAGCTGCTGCAGGAGAAGACCAGCGCTGCACAATGTGCACCATTGTGTTTTGTGGGTTACACTACATGTTGATAGATAGACAGTTAGATATGTAGATAGATAGACAGATATATCCAAAGCTAAGTCAGCTCCTTTGCCATGCTTTTCTTCCCTTTGCACAGAAGGTTGTGCAGAAGATCACAAGTTGTTTTTGACTGGTGGTCCCCCCTCCAGCAATGAGATAGACAACAATCGGGTGTAATATCAAATGTGAACAAAACAATGTTCATGAAACAAACATGAAAACGCACTTTGTCACCTCAGAACAAGAAGTTGCATTTTCCGTGTGCGTGAGTTTTCTGCAGTGCCCTCTCACAGTCCAAAAGCATGACTGCTCAGGTGGATTGGAGAACAAATTGCCCCTAGGTGTGATCAATGTATGTGTGTGTGTGTCCTGTGATGGAGTGGTGACCTGTCCGGGGTGTGTGTTCCCTGCCTCCATCCTCTTTGCCAAAGAGAGATTAGTACACCACAGAGTACTAAGCGGGGAAGATAATGGATGAACGGATATACATAGAAACAGTAGTAGATACGTTCTGGAGCCCTTAAATGGAATTTTAAATATAGATGGAAATAATGAGTCCGTTCAATCCCTCCAATCTCCCATCTGTGGAGTCTGATGGCTTTGGTTTTATTGCACGCAGGGCGTCTCATATGCAGGTCACTGCTGTTTCAATACACACAGACTGTTCTTAACACGCTGGTGTGGTTCCTCCAAAGCTTTTATAGTTCAGGGCGTCTGTGGACTAAGCACAATTGTGATCACCTGCACTCAACTATGTGAATATTTCATACCTTTATATCTATGGACGGTTATGAAAAATTCAACCACAGCTAATTGAGAAATATACTTATTCCCCTGTATTAACACTCATCTTCTGGTTGTCTGTTAGATGTCCACAGAGTTGAGGGGAAATAAGCTTAGCCTAGCATTAAGACTTGAGGCAGGAGCAAACAAATGGCTCTGTTTCGAAGCCACAAAGTCCACCAACAAGTACCTCTAAAGCTCACTCATTAACCTAGGTCACTTTAAATCACAGTAGAAGTTATCTCGAAGTGCTTTTTGTTCAGATAGACCAAGAGAAACAACAAGGTCAAGCCATGCTGTTTGTTTAATCTGTGGAAATATAATAAGTCTCGGTTTATGGGAGATCATGTGCCAAACAATTTCTCAGCTGGGCCTGACCGTAAAATCAGAAATGACTCACAAATTAACACATGATATATTGTTTCCTCTGCAGTAAAAAAAACAAAAAAAACTTCAGAGCACAAGTGTGGATTTTACCTGTAAGATCATTTTCCAGTTATCCACCATGTGATTTTTGGTCACACCTAGCAGTAAAACCACAATCGAATTTACCAGTTTCTCCCTGAGTTCCAGCCTTCATGCTCAGCTAAGATCATCGCTGGCTTCAGCCTTACATTTTCAAGATATTTGATCATCTGAACTCACTTTCTAGAGTCACTTTTCCAGTAGTGTCTATTTGTTTTTTTCTTTTCCTTGAAAACGCCATGAAACAAAACACATCATCAGCTCATGAGTCAGGCTATTACTCGGCTTTCACTTTTTTTCAGTCTCGTGTTTGCACTCTTTTCGTGTTCCCAGGTTTTGTTATGACACAGCCTTTGATAAGGACACTGCAACAAGTAAATCCTGATAGGTAGCAGCCAAGTCACATTTTGTTACAATAACATGTAGTTTGGACTTGTTTACCCACCTCAGCTACACGCCTGACTGACTCATTCGACCACGTGCCATTAGCGCTTTCTTTCCCTCTCGACCTGATCCTCTGTTTTTTTCCCCTGTTAGGTCAAAGATATGACAACAGTGTTTCACCTGGAGCCCGGTGAAACGCCAGCACGTGCGAGCGGCATTGTTACAGCGAGGCCCAGAAGGTGGGCGTTCACTGTTGACTTACACAACCCTGTTTTTGTCTCTTTTTTTTTTATTACCTGTCTGACTAATCTCCTGTTCGTCAGTACAGGTGAAACTGCAGCCGGTTTTGTCATCATTAGTCATGGGGCCCAACAGTTGCGTGACTTGGGATAAGTAAGCTTTGCATGAGCAACAACAAAAAGAAGAGAGACTCCATTGTAAGCCGCACACCTTCTGCTCTGTATCAGTTCTTACCAGACGCTTCATTTCAATTTGTGGATAAGTGTCTCTGCTTTGCATAAAGCCACAGGTTTAGTCAGTTAGATTCCCCTGAATCCATTAACAGATACTGTATGACGCATGACATTTCCAGAAAGACCGACTCCTTAAGTGCTTTATTACTCATTATGTTCTGATAAGAGAGTATTCTTGTTTACGGTGAGCTTGACAAGTCCTTGCAACTTCAGAAATTGATTAAAGAATGCCCAGAAGGAAGTTCTCTGTCAATAAATTACCCAGGTTTATGAGTAAAGCTGCATGAGTGAGGGAAAACACCATGAAAAGGGCATTTTTAGCCCTGTGAGTTGAAATCTAACAACACCCTCATAACCATTTCAGATTAAACTGCAAGTCATAACCCTTAATAACAAGGGTTAGAGGGTCTTGTAAAATCAAAAATCTAATCCAGTTTTGTTCAGGTAACAGCTCGAAGGTCCTAGGTTTGATTCAAGGCTGGACTGAGGGTCTTCTTCTCCCAATATCTGTGTTCTGCATTCAGTCCAAAAAGATGCATGTTTATGTTGATTCTCTAAATTTCCACCAGTTAAGAGAGTGTGTGTGAATGGAGTGTAAATGAATGTGTGCTGCAATACACTGGTGACCTGTACAGGGTGTACTCCCAGCCTTCACCCTGGGTGACCCCTGCATGACTGCTAAGGTACAAAGTGGGAAATGATAATAAGATGCGCAACTAATCAATCAAAGTCCTCATTGTTCACTTTCACAGCACTTAGATTCATTGATTATCTGGCAGCTATCATGATGTTGTGTCTGCGGGTGTTTTGTCTGCATCCAGCTCTGGATCACTGCAGGTCTCAGTTCGTCACGTGCACTTTCATCGTTCCCGTCCTGCTTATCCAGTTACACTCTGAAATACGTCAAAGGAACTGGCAACTCACGAAAATCTGGTTTTCATTTCTGCAGAACCATCAGGTCAAAACTTTATCTTGTCCAAAGCATTGATCAGTTGGAAACTCATTTCCGTGACCGCAATGAATGAATGAACAGGAGCATGCCACCACGCTCGACTGAGATGATAAACAGGACGGTCACCTTTTAACCTGTTAAACATCACAAAGTGGGAACGATAACATGTTGGCTTTTAGCTGAAAATGAATGGCGTCATTGCCTCATAGCTAGAAAGCCACTGGTTGGAGTCCCACCCACTGATAGAGCAAAATCAATACAATAACAATATATACTTGAGAAAATACTCTAATACTACTTTTTTGCTACTATTATTTTAGCTAAGCTAAGCTCAAGACTAGGAAACACTGTAACTCTTTCCAAGAGTAACATGAAGACCTGTTTAACACCAGCATATTTGCATCTTTGTCTTCATGAACAATTAGCTGACATGAGCGATTGGCGTCACCGCACGGCTGTAATCTTGTTGAAATATCGGCTGGATGTTTTGTGGTTTTTGTCGGCGCTGCTGTTGTTGTTTCACCTTTTCACGGATTTAGTTGTGAATGAGATAGGGAGTCTGGTGCGGGGAGGAGGCGTGGACGTCTATTCATTGGCCTAACATGAGGAAAAACAACAATGCATCGCTCTGCCTACAGTCAACAACAGCTCGGTGCCTGACTCAGAGCTCAACCACACGCATACGGGGATCAAACCTGGGTCATAAGCCAGAGGTCAGCACCCTCCACTGAACATCACCGCCTGCTGCGGCCAGAGACAGCTCTCTGCCAACTGTTGTAATTCCACTTGTGGTGTTTCGTGCTTTTACGGCTCCTTTTTTTTTTGTTAGTCTCTGCCTCAAGAGCGTGGCCTTGACCCGACACGGGGCCATCCTGATTGTGTTGGTGGTCGAGCCGTCCTGTGCCGAAAGAGGATCGCTCCCATTATAAACAGTAAAGTGAAGAGGCCAATCAAAATGCTGTTCCTGCCTGAGAACTTTATGTCAGTGCCAGACAGTGTGTGCTGTTTGGACACTGGGGGTTGGTGCTGGGATTTGGGAACGCACAAAAGGTCTCTTGAATCATCACATTGCTGCAGCTACAGAGGGAGAGAGAGACAGAGGGACAGAGAGAGAGAGAGAGATGTTTCACTGTTTCCCTCTGAATGTTTTCTTTTTTTTAATGATCATTTCTGCAGCTGTTTATTACCTTTGGAGAAGTTCAGTTGTTGCAGCTGATTTCCTCACTGTCTCTCTTGGCGTTCTCATGCTTGACACCCAGTGGGAGTTGATAAACACTATTCGTTTCTACACAGCTCTGGGAAATAACCCTGTGAAAGAGGAACTATGCCCTGTTGTCGCGCTCTCGTTAGAAAAGATCGCCAAAGCGCCGCATGAAACACAAGAACGCCGCGTTTTTGTGGTGAAAGAATATGTAAAATAATACAGCCAGATGGCCCTCCGAGTGCCACATCGCCTCGCTCGCGCTGAACACTGGGAACTTTCTAGTGTGGGCTTTTGTGCACGGCGCTGAAAGTGTGCATTCATACTCGCAGGAGAGCGCAGGCTGCCGCAGGAAAGCAGGTCCTATCCTGTGTCGGCACGGATAACAAGTTTGCTCTTATTCTTAATGACCGTGCATATATGCACTGTTTAATGAGCTTTGGGGTGGATAAATAAGAGATAAAAACCTGCAATGCAGATCAAGGGAGTTGGGGGGGGGTACATGCACAAATTAACATGTTCCTAATCAGAGTCAAATGCACCAGAGCAGTCACTGCTTGAACATCTTAAACAGAGAACTAATTAACCGATAACCTGTCTTAGAGATTTGTCTCAGGAAATACGCTAGGACCGACCTGTTGTGAAACAGGTACTGTGAAATAAATAATTGTCTAACAGTGACCGAGCCTTCATATTCTTCACACAGCTTTGACTCCCCCCGCCCCCCCCCCCCCCCCCCCCCCCCCCCCCCCCCCCCCCCCACAATAGTGTCACTTGTCTCCTGCCGGGGGATGAACTGGAGAGGACGTTGCCTGTGTTTGCTGGCTGGATTTCAATTGGCAGAGACCCCCGGGAGGCTCAGCGGAGGAGGAGGCGGAGGGTTTTGAGGTAAATTGCAAGTTCACTGAAAGCAATCTGGCATCTTCTAAAATAAGTACAAACTGTTGAGGCCGCGTTGAGAATATTTCCCTTGGAAATGGGTCAGAGTTTCAAAATATATCATCTCCTGAAATGTCTCTTTTTGAGTCATCGGGACCGCAGTGGAAATATGATGCAAACTTGCTTTTTCTTTTCGGTCGTATAATTGCGCTGTACACTCTGTTCCAACTGCGGGACAGTAAAAAGGTAAAAGGATTAAAAGTGAGACAAGAATTTGAACAAGCGTATCAATTATCAAAACTGTCATGTTTACACTGCTATCGGTTCGTTGACAAGAATGTAATTAAAAGCCTCTGACAGGCAGCGGAGAAGAATTATTCTGCCTGTGTGGAAAACCCAGCGGGCTGAGCCAATAATTTGGCAGTCTGCAGTGTTTGAGCAGCTCTGCCGCTGCGGCTGCTCGTTGCCCACAGGCTCCGGCACGTGCCGATCTCTCAGAGAAGGTGACACAATAAATATTCGGACTATCAAAGAGATCCTGCTGACGTCAAACCGCGCGCAGAGTTTTGCAGAATAGGCATTTCAGGAGACGCAGAAAAGTCTTGTTCTGACTGTTTTTTTTAATCATTTCCTCATTTTTGGATCGCAGGTCACGTAGGACCGGGTAAGTTGGTGCAGCGTGGTGTCTTTGGCCTCGTAACGGCACTGAAGAGGAGTAAATATGTGCATAAGGTGCAGCAAAGGCAGAGAGTCCATATACACAAATACTCTTCTCATCTACCACAACACTGCAACCGAAATACACATCGAGCCATTCAACCACACAGAGTTGCGTAGAGGACAGCTGGTCGTAGAGCAGCGTGTTTTGTCTTTCTTTAAGGACGTTGCATGTTCAGTGAATAAAGAGGAAACTGTTCCAAGTCAGTGCATCAGCGAGTAAGTTCCCACCACTGAGGTGTGGTCCAGTGACCTTGCACAAACACTTCATGTTTGAAAGAATATGGCCAACTCTTGTGGACACACTGTTCAACTTCAACAAGATTTGCTCATTATTTTACAAGAAAGATGCTGATTAATTGCTTCTTTAAACTATGAAACTACTAAAAAAAAAAAGACTGGAAGTGAGACAGGGAGGGGCAGTGGGCAGTGAGGTGTGAGCTTCATCTCGTCCCTTTGTGTTCTTAAATTTGCATATAAGAGTGATCGACATAAGACAATGTTAATTATGTCTGCTGCTAACAGTCTGCTGCAGTCCCACATAAAAAATCCCAAAAATCCAAAAATATATAGTGTGTATGTGTAGACTTTGCATGTTTAGTCATTAGGCAGACACTTTTATCAAAAGCAATTTATATAGGAGACAAAACAACATCTATCTATCCACTGCCCAAGAAGTGTGTGTGTGTGTGTGTGTGTGTGTGTGTGTGTGTGTGTGTGTGTGTGTGTGTGAATATATATGTGCTGGTGTGTCTGCATATAGGTCAACATGCTTCAATACACATAACATTTAACAAAGACATATACATACTATGTGTGCCTGTGTGTTTAGATAGATAGATAGATAGATAGATAGATAGATAGATAGATAGATAGATAGATAGATAGATAGATAGATAGATAGATAGATAGATAGATAGATAGATAGATAGATAGATAGATAGATAGATAGATAGATAGATAGATTGATTGATTGATTGATTGATACAATGAGGTTTTGTTTAACCAATGAATAAATGAATATGCAGGAATAGAAATATAAAGCAAAGACCAGCCTCCCCCCAAAAATAAAAAAATAAATATAAGAATAAAATATCTGCCTGTGACCGCAGGTCTCCTCTCTCCCACAGCCCCTCCGCAGTGCGCGCGCGCGTATACACACACACACACACACAACACACACACACACACACACACACACACACACACACACACACACACACACACACACACACACACACACACACACACACACACACACACACTCGCACACACACATACATCATCTGAATGCATGGATCCAACCTGAGGTGAAACTTCCAAGTAACTCAGTCTGGCTCGGTGCATTTGGGGACATGCGGCGGCCAATCAGAGCGCTCGGCTGCCGTGACGTCGAGCAGCCGGCGGACACGCCCCCAGCATGGATACGAGCAGCAGGAGCAGGCGCTCCGGAGGAGCAGACACACACACTCACTATGCTGGGGAGAGTGTGTGTGTGTCAAGTGTGTGTGCGAGTGTATGTGTGTGTGTGTAGCCGCGATGGGAGTTAACACATCCAAGTTTGTGGAGGTCCTGTTTCCAGCGTCGTTGCACTAAACAAAGAGGTTTCCTCATTTTTCTTCATCATCTTCTCCTCCTCTGGGTGCGCTTTTTTTCTTTTTCTTTTCTTTTTTTTTTGTCCGAGGCGTTTCTCTCTCTCACACACAGGATGTTGATGATATTGGAAAGCCGGGTAAGATCATAAAGTCTCTCTGATGAGAACGACCTCCTCTTCCTCCTCCTCCTCTTCCTCCTCCACCTCCTCCTCCTCCTCACCATCACACAAAGGGAACCACGGAACAAGTTGTTTTTTTGTTGTTTTCATTTTATTTTTGAATGTCATTAAGGGGCAGAGGGGGCTGTTTCAAAGACAAAATGGATCACTTTGCTGCAGAGTGCCTTGTTTCTATGTCCAGTCGTGCAATTGTCCACGCTCCTAAAGGGAATAGGGAGATTAAACCAGAGATCCCGTCCTCCTCCTCCTCTTCCTCGTCCAGGAGCGGGGAGGAGATGAAGGAGCCCCTGGTGAAGGAGAACTCCTCTCTGTTCGTTGTGGCCAGGATCCTGGCGGATTTTAACCAGCAGACTCCCAACAATGTTGCCGAGCAGGCAAAAATAAAGGATGAGAGCACGGCGACCCTCAGCAGAGAGGATGGAAACTCTGCCACACCTACCACCATCATCTCCTCCGACCCTGCGCTCAGACAAAGAGGCAAAAGATCTCGGGCTCGGACTGAGCTGGAGTCTCCTCAGAAAAAGCACAAATGCCACTATTCAGGTTGTGAAAAAGTTTATGGCAAATCATCCCACCTCAAAGCCCACCTAAGGACACACACAGGTCAGTCTCATTCAGAAATGTCTTGTTGCTTCATGTACTGTGACTGAACATCCCACACCCTCACATTTATCTCTTCATGTGCAACATAGCAGCTGAGAACAAGTGTTTTTGCGCCTCCTCCGACGTGGTGCGCCGTCGACTCATGATGTGTGAATGCGCCCTGATCCGCCCCGATCAGAGGAAATAATCGACACGGTGTCAAAAAGGAGAAAAAAAACAGGCTGGTGCATAGCTTTATAATTGCGCTGTTCCTGTAAGTTGTATGAACTTTGCAGAAATGTAATTTCAGGGTGGAGGAGGTGGTGGTGCTGCTGTGGTGGGGGAGGAGGAGGGGGGAGGAGGTGGTGGAGGAGAAAACAGTGCCACTCCCACTCCTAAGTCTGCGAGCTTTGTCACTGCTTTTTTTCTCTCTTGCAGTGCAGCCCCCCCACCAACCTATACCATCCAACCCACCCACCCAACTACCCTCCTCCTTTTCTGCAAAATCCGGCGTTTAACTGAGCGCACACACAAAAAAAACCTGCGTAAGAATAGAGCGCAGGTCTCCGGCGCTCCCATTGCGCGCGCAGGATAGACTCAGCTGAGGCAGAATTAATTTGTGCACGTATACATGAATAAATAATTAACAAATGCACATTGCAGAATAAGAGTGTAGGCATGCCTAAAAAGTTTGTTAAAATCAGCCCCCGGTGTGTAGAGCGCCGCGCGCTCCATCCAGATCCGCATCTTGTTGCAGCACCATACCTCCATATTTGCTCTTTGCATTCCGCAGCACAAGCTAGAGAGAGAGAGAGACAGAGAGGGGAGAGGAGAGAGAGGGAGAGGGAGGGGAGAAGAAAAAAAGATGTAGATCGAGTCAAATTGGGGGGTTGATAAGAGGCTGTGCAGTCGCCTGTCTGCCCAGAGCCCTTTGTTGTGATGTGCCACACCCCCGCCAGACAGACCGCCAGCTGATCTGGCCAGCAACAGACTCAGCTAGCTGAGCCTCGACTCCGCTCTGCTTCCCCTCTGCAGATATATATATATATATATATGTACATACGTATATAAACACACAACACAACACAACAGAGATCACACAGGAAATCTCTCAATAGCCTCCAAATGCTGCTGAGATCATGTGCAAAAGAGAGAGAGAGAAAGAGGCCAGATGTGCCCGATATGCTCTATTTTCCTCATCTCACCCCCTCATTTGTCTCAATAGAAATCCATCCATCTACAGAAAGGGGTACATTTTTGTCTTGTTGTCCACCAAGCCCCTCTCAATTCCACTCCCCTTGTCTGGCTTTGTGATTGGTCCGTGGTTCCTTATATCACTGGTTTTATTTGCCTCTCCAAGAACTTCATATGGAAACCATGTGCCAACTTAACAAAGCATACTCTAACTATAAATCTTTAAGTACTCACTATAGGGTGCCATAGGCCTGTTACATGGCAATTTTCCCTGCGCTTCTCCTCTTTTTCCACTCTTATTGAGGATTGCACACACGCCGGCTTTTCACCCGTCAGCTGCAGCTTTGTGCTGACTGCAGTGGTGTGTAATCACTGTTTGTCAAGAGAACGAAACAGCGATCTGACTTCTGCTCCATGCGTGCATTAAATAGGGGTCTATAATAATATAGTATCATTAGCTAAATGACTTCCTGAAAGGGAACAAAAAGCCTGTGTCTTCTGCACTGTGTCTTTTCAGCGCAGGTTTATTTCTGTCTGTCAGCCCTGCCCTCGTCTCTTTGCCTGTAAAGCCTTTTCTCTTCTTCTGGGATGCACTCCTTTGTGATCGGTTTGTGTCCTGTGATTTCGCGTTATTTGCACAGATAGAGTCACGGAACGTGAGTCACCTCAACTGCCTTGTCACGGCCTCCAGCACCTCGGTGCGCTCCCCTCCAGCCCTGACCATGTGTTTTTTTTAGTGCGGTTTTATTGCTCCGTATTAGCCCTGCCCTTGTCTCTATGCCTGTTAAGCATTTCCTTTTTTGCCTGCCTTTGTATTTAGATATGCTCCCGCGCCTGGCTGCACCATTGGTTTGTGTCCCATAAATTCTGATAATAATGATTCTTCCTGCTCATTTGATTGGACGCTCCCAGAATGTGGGTCATCTGAGTTCAGGCGGGCTGCTTCAGCCAACCTTGCAGTGCTTTCAGAGCCAGACTCTCGCAGTGTGCTTCCCTTCAGCCCCTACTAGCAGAGTCAGGAGTGAATGGATTCCAGCCCAGTCAGTCTCAGCCAAACTCACAATCTAACTGAGAGGAGGAGGAGGGGGCCACTGTTATAGATACTAAACAAAGAGCCAGGGCCGAGGCGTCCTCACTTGACTCCTGGAACACCCAAAGTCCCCTCACATCCCATCTCTGGGAATGTTTTTGGAGTTTGTGTGACCTGTGAGTGTAAGACAAACTGAAACCTGAGCTGCACTGTATTCCTTATGTGACTACTCAAAAGAAAAATCAATCCCCCTGCAAGCTAAAAATGAACTTCACCCGGTGGTCGTGCCAGGTGAGAGGTAGGGTGATTTCTCTTTCAAGCCAGGCAACAATTGTTTGGTTTGTCTTGTGCAAACTACTGAAGCGTTGTGAAGTTCCAGCTCTCCCAGTTTACATTATAGGCATAACATTACCCAACAAACTCAACAGAAGGTGGTGTACCGTCCATGGTGAGGTCTATGGATTATCCTGGGTCGGTGGGGAACTCTACCTCTTTAAATGCATTAAAAAAGTTTTCTTGTGCCCTTTTTGGGGACTAAGTGGTTTATTTTTAGGTCTCAAACCACATTCGGCATCTCTGACACAGTGCAACATGGACACCGGGCGATGTAGCAGACATGAGAGTACACGCTGAATTTAAATTGCTCATTAAACTGCATTGAATTTGATGGAGAGGAATCCGCTGCAGTTTAGGGGTCTAAGGTTACCAGACAGCTTTTGTCTGATCCTCCGGTGTGGGAGGTGGGGCTGCTCCCCGGCACATATACTTATCCCGCTGCATAGAAAATGCAGACATGTAACAGATGCACATATAAACTCAGCTCCAAAATACAACAAAGGAAAACCCTATAAACTAAAACTTCCTCAGACTGTGGTTCCACCACTGTTGGTTTATTCTCTGTTTGAGGTTTTCCCCAACTCTTTTGTCTTAAAGACGCATAAAACTTGACTAATGGTGAAGACCCACTTTCCCATGAGGTGTCTCTTGGTCACGGAGTACATGGTGTTCTCTGTGAAGCCTCATTACTCTGCAGCGGTCATGCTGAGCAGACTGTCATCTCCCAAAGAAGATATGCCCCCTGACAAGCTCATTACAAGTCATGTCTTCTTCAGAAAGAACAGGCCGGGCTTTCTGCGCCCCCCCCACAGCTGGGCTTCACAAAAGGCCATCTTGTCAGTGTTGAAGACCTATTTGAAAACTATTGGAATCACGGGGAACAGGGTCAATGTATCTCAAAGACAAAGCGCCTAATGGCATATTTTACAGTTGGTTTGATGTTTTGTCTGGGCCTCCTTTGTGTTTCTGTTGGGGGTACCTCTAATACCGCGAGATGGATGTAAATCCCTGCCCTAAAAAATAAGTGGCACCACCTGGCAGCACAGTCCCACTGCCATATAGACCCAGTTATTCACGCATGCTTTCTATTTTCGGCCGAATAACTGTGGTTAATGCTGCTTTTTTAAAACGTGAAATTATCCCAAAGTCCACACGGAAAAAAAAAAAGAAGTAGGAGCCTCTGATTATGTATACTCGCGTCCCTGCCAGTGGTTTTATATTTGGCTGCGCCGCTGCACAGAGGGCACAGTGTTCCTGTGCGGTTGGTGGCAGTGACGAGGTAGTAGGGTGGAGATGGGGTTTTCCTGCTCTTGCTTCGGCCTGACCTTGGCACCGTGATGGGTAAAACAAACTCTGCCGGGGCACAAGAGGTCAGTTTGTCTACCTGCCACGCAGCAGGATTTCCAGCGACCCACCCGGCTGAGCCATCTTTCTCCGGGCGTGTAACGAAAACGATGACACCTCAGGCGGCAGACGCTCAGCAGTTTCCATTTGTCCTCCGCTCCTGTGGCATCAGAAATGTTATGTCTTCAGTCATGTTAGCGCTGTGTACTTTGGTCCGGCCTGAAATATCTCAGCAGCTGTGTGATGGATCGCTGTGAAACTTTGTGCAGACGTTCACGATTCCCAGAAGATGGATCTTAATGACTCCGGATGACTAAGCGGTTGACTTTTGCGGCTCTGAGTGAAATGTCCCGACGGATTGCCATAAAAGTTGGTACAGAAATGTTCCCTCTGGCATAGCTTGGGTGATCTCCTGACTTTTTATCCGATGCCATAGCCAGTAAATTTTCAATTTCTGCAGTACTTTGGTTTATGACCAAACACCTTGGAAACTAATGATGTTCCCATTAAACTTGGCTATGCTTTGTGCCTCGTGGTAATTAGCAATGCAAGTACAGTTATACACCGTACTGAGATGGTTAATGTGGTAAATCAGACATCAGGGTGCCATGGGCGTGCTCACAGAGGGCAACAAAACACCAGCAGTGACTCTTTGTCTTGTTCTAAATGTATTAATGCACAATTTGAGTGCAATAATCTACCAACGTAGGATGTGACGTTCTCCTTATAAACACAGGGTGCATGAGTAAATAGTTTAAGCTGCTGATATTGACTAAACTATCTGCCAACTATTCTAAGCTTCATTTTGAGCATGTGAAAGAAACATTGAACTCTGAAATAAAGAAATCTCATATCAACCACTTAAATTTAGATATTTATCTGTTTCTCTAGTTTGCTGTGCAACACTTTCTATCACCGTCATTGTTATCAGTGACATTTTGTAGACTAAATAGCCACTTGAATAATCAAGAAATAAATAACTGACTGACTGACTACAGAAATGGTAATTTGTTGCAGCCCTACTTGTGAAAGGAAATCTGATTGACCCGTGAAGGCACCATGTTGGCGTACAGTATGTGTCCACTGGAAACAAGGTATTAGTGAGATCTACTTGATCCAGGGGATGTAAATAAAACCAAAGTGGAGCCACCATCTTGCTGTACTAATCCTCTGCAGCAGCGTTGCTGCTCCATGAACGGCATCTCTGGGGCGTGTGCTGTGCCGTGTAACTGTGACCCCTATATGCGCTCATGTAAAGCTGACAGTTGGAGAGCTCCTCTCGAGCGCTGGGATATGAACCTGATTTAACTGTGATTAAGCAGCCGAGCATGCATGGTGGACACTAAAGGCCCCTGTCAAGCGGTCGTTGGAGCCCTGATCGCGCTGCCCTCACTGGCCCACAGGGCTCGTGTATTCTTCACTCAGCTCTGGAGCAGTTCTATAAAAGCTGCTCTGTCTCTCCAGCCCCTCCCGCCCTTCTACATCTCCTTGCAAAGCAAAATAGGTGCTCGAGCGTGTCGTGTTGCAAGGCCGAGCCCCGGCCGCAGCCTGTGGCCCGGTGTTGATTACCAGCGGCAGGAAGAGAGGGATACGGACCTGTGGAACGTTGGGAGGGGGAAAAAAAAACACAAAAAAACATCAGCTGCATCTTGCATGCAAGAGAGGGACCTGCAGCACAAAGGCGGGGGAATATACAGTGCAGCAGGGTGGGGGGTGGGGTTCGATACCGGGATATACACTGTCAATGCCCTCCATTGATGTAGGTCATTTATTCAGCTGCATCTGCAGCTAATCTGATTAACGTTTGAAGGGCTGTGACCTCGGCAGTGGAGCACACCCCTGTCAGACCGCCACTCACTGGGTCACAGGCTGGGAGTCAGGTTCGGGCCACGTCTGCCGAGTGGCAGTCAGCTGGGCTGCAATAAGAGAGGGATGGATGAAAATTGCAGAGGAGTTAATGCCAAAGGGACTGCTGTGTCTCTGTCAAGGGCTTGTTTATGTTTCTGATAGTATGAAAGGTGGGGCTCTTTCCTCTACGTGATAAACTGCATGGTCTAGAGTCAAGAATATATTGTCCTGCTGAATAGTCTTCCCTGGTCAACATCACAACCAATCAGCAATACCTCTGGTTTACAGATATTTGCCCAAAAAGGCTTAGATTTTCATAGTGGTTTTGAGGATGTGAGAACCGCTATATATGCACTCAACATCTATCAGGCCGATTTAATGTACAGGTGGGAACGCTACAGGTTACAGGATTTGTGGTAAAATTAGCTTAATTTGCAAAACTACATTTTGCAGGCTAAATGGTGGCTACCTTTCCTAATGATTGCGGGGCTTCCTCTACAACTGTCTCAGCTTTTCGGCTTCATTTAAAACTGTGTTTAACAGTAGCCTTAGCGCCTACATTTAGCCTGCTTAGCTTAGTGTCACTTAGCCTTGCCTCCTCTGTGGAGTGTAATTTAACTTAGCAGCTAGAGCTAATGTTTAACTTCTGTTAGAAGATAGAGCTAATGTTACCACAAGCCTTGTAACATCCAATTTTGACTCATTTTTCCTCTCAAATATATTAAAAAGGCTCAGTAGGGGTTTGATATATATTTAATGATTCTTATAACCCTGCAAAAGTACTTAAAATCCATGCGAGTCCTACATTAATTTTCAGTTATGGACGATTATGTGGGTGTTTGAAGTGCCGCTGCTGATGTATATCCTCGAAAAATCGAGTTACTAGGTTAAAAAAGACCTTGCGTGATTAATCAGACCATGGCAGACCACCACACACAGGATGAGGGGCGTGGCCCTCAGCATGAGATAAAGAGTATTTGGTCTAAGTCTTGTGGGAAGGAGAACGTAATCATCTTCTTTGTGACATGGAAGCATTTATCTCCCACTTGCCTTCAGAGTATCAGGTATAACCCTGGACAGCTGGTGCTATCTCCGCCCTGTATCTCCCCTTATCGTAGCTGTCGTGAGGCCACGCTAGCATCCAGCGGGGGCTGCGTCTCTTTTGTGCAGAGCCGGCAAGCGAGGGACGTCCGTCTCGAGTGAGCTTTGGTGTTTGACTCCATAGGAGGAATGAGCTGGCATTGTACGGCGTGAGCGAGAGTCACGGATGATGGGGCATCCCTGTTCCCACCTGCTTCTGCAAACTGTAAACACCCACTCGTGGCTGCAGCTGTGTGCGCGTCCTCAGTTAACCAGGGGTTGTGAGATAAGGAGACGGCCGCCTGCAGGTTGTTTTAGCATGCACTCAAGGCTAGAAGAGAGTGCCCACTCTAGCTAATTGAAGCAAATGTGATGAGCTGGTCAATGCAGGCGAGCCATCCCTGCCTTTCCCTTAAAGAGTTAAGGGGATGGAGTAATGTATTACTAAGTGTGTGCAGGAATCAGACGGTCACACTCGACCCCGCTGCATGTCTCCGGGTGAATGTCAATAGCCCCAGTGCGGCGCAGAGCGCGGGGAGTGAGTTACGGTTAGTACGCGCAGCCTGTCTGATTGAAATGCATTACAGGAGTGCCTCTCCTGCTGGGAGCGAGGCTGCTGCTATTGTTCACAACCTGACAGCTATAGGCCCACAAGGGGAGGTAGGCTATTCAACGGCAAGCAAGGTCCCTCTCAATAAAGACAAAAGATGATAATAGATCAAATGGCGCCTGTTTTGCGGAGCTCTCTCCTGACAAGCTCGAGCCGGTCCTCATCACCAGATCCTGACCCGCCCAAGCCGTCTTTATTTCTCCAGCCGGGGACGCAACAAACTCTGAATGGAGCGTCTGGAAAAAGGAAAAAAAAAAAAAAAGAGAAAAAAAGAAAAAAAAAGCTGTTGTGACTGAGTGATTTTCGTGATAGCAATTTGACTCTCCCTCTGAGTTAATTTCTCGTAGACTAATGGCCACGTAAACAGTTGTTTTTGTTCTCAGATGTGTTTCAAATCAAGCAGTGCCTTTTATTTCCTTTGCGCAGACCGCAGAACCTTGAGAGTCTTTGTTGTTATTTTTGCGCCGGTGCAGCCTGCACGTACCGCTTCGAGAAACAATGAAGACAGACGCGGCTGGATCTATATGCATTTCCCTGCACACATATGTTAGCGTTTATATGATCCTGGCATGAGACGGTGCGTGTGAAGGGTGCGTGTGAAGGGAGCGGCTGGGTACGGCGTGGTTAACCCTGTCTGCTCCAGCGGTTTGTGCTGAGCAGACTCTCGACAGTAGCATTATCCAAAATCCCATGAATGATTGTCTGCTGGCAGAGCGGCAGGCTCCTGGTTGGTTACAGGTCATAGTCTGTTGTAAACATGCAACCAAATTACAGGATTGTGCTGAGCCCCACCGCTGGAGTTTGCGGCACCCCCTCTCATCTCATGTTGCCAAGATGACTGTGCCACTTAGTCGGCGGTGAAGTAAGGGTAAACTCCAGCTCTAATAAGCCATGATCTACAGTCTCTATTTTTGCTCTGTTTCACCTCGTTTCTTTTTTTTTTGTTGTTCTTTGACTTCTTGCACCTTGCTCGTTTGGAGGTCTGTAAAATACGCTTCCTGTTCTGTTTTTTATGGTGCGGAAAAAGGGCAAAGTTAACTTCAAGGTGATCTCTGACGTACCTAGAGGAACTTTTTTTTTCACCCTTCTCACCGCACACAGCTGTGCTAGTCCAGCTCTTGCATGGCGGGCTCACATGGAAGTCTGAGCTCTGTGAACTCGGCTCAGGCCACGGGGACACACCAGGAATGTTATCAGCTCTGGTCTGCAATGCTGGTAGCTCCTGTTGGAGCAGGTGACTGAGATGAGTTCCTGCGCCGCTGCTCACGTCAAAAAAAGAGATTTGATCTCGTCTCCTCTCTGCAGCCAGCGTCCCCTTACACAGAGGAGACGAACCCAGATTCCATTTCTGTTAACCATTTCTGCCTGAGCTCTCAGCTATGAATGAGCGGCAAGGAGCAAAGATGAGCAGTTTTATTTACTGACCCAGTGGCCTCGTGGAGAACAGTTATATAATAAGGGTACCTGTGACATAATCGCATCTCCTTGGAGGGGGGGGGGGGGCACTAGTGCTTAGCAGAGGTACAGTTTGCGTGCATGATGTAACTCACTTAACGGGTAAGTGGGTCACTGTGTTCGTTAGGGAAAAGCTTCCCTCATTACACACACACACACACACACACACACCCCTCCCTTTCCCTCTGTCACTGACACATTCTGAGAAAGACAAACCTCCTCCCTGGACGTGGACGTTGCCAGAGATGCGACAACCAATCGTAGGGGCCCGGCAACACAGTTGCCACCGTGCCCGCCTGTGACAGCCCTGGTCGTGCACGGGGGAACAAGCTTGCAGGATTCCTCTTTTAGCAGAGATGCTGAGTAATATCTGCAGTCTCTTGAAATATCTCAGGCCCCGACATCCTCCTGCCGCACAGTGTAATAGCCCCCCTATCATCGTTTCCACTCGGGATCAAAGAGCTTGTTCCCTAAACCTCATCATTGTTACCAAGAAATGGTTTATTTTATCCGCCCTCACGGAAATCCCAATCCCCGTGTTATGAAACCAGCGCAACTATTAATTGGGGCATTGCGTGTTGTCTTTTCTTTTTCTTTTTTTTTTCCACAGCGAGTGAAATTTTCAAGGCTGACATTAAAGCAGCAGGGGTTTTAAAATGCATATTCATATCAGTGACCCAAATGCCATAAGGCAGTTTAAAGGGAAGTGAATTTGGGTGGTGTAGCTGTTTATTCTGCATCTCCTAGGAAGTCATGGAGCTCTAAATAATTTGATGCATCTCGCTGAGTTGCTGTCAGATACTTGATTCTTCCACTATGACTGCATTACTGTATCTAGGCAGTTAGACTGGATATCTCAGCCCGCAGCTCTCTGGTGTCTGGTTAAATATTAATATTGTTGGATCCGTTACACTGGTTATTGAGCCTTAAGCAGCCCGCAGAGCTTAGCTCCACTTTTTAGCCAATAACTCATTCTTGCCAGTGCCAGGTGGTGGCACGCGCCGCTCCTCTCGATTTAAAAAAAAAAAAGGGAGAGAAAAGGTATGAAATCAGTCTATCATAAGTCTCTTCAAATGGGATTAGTGCCTTGAAAGTTTCAGTTTCTCTGTGTCGTAATCCAGGACGTGTAACAGGGTCAACCGACCGCAGCTTTTATAAATATCCTCCTGCACAGTCGGGGGGCATGTAGAGTTGTGTTTTACCTCCACAGCTGCAGCGTGGGAGCAGTGTAGACGTGCCGGCTGCATACGTGAGAACATGCAAATGTCTCTACGTCAGTTGCAGAGTTTACATACACCGATTCCCCGTGCTAGCCCGCAGGAGCTGTTGTGGGCAGGGTTGACTGATTTCGTCTGGAGCTGAGGTGAGGCGTCAGAGGCAGGAACTCAGACCGGGTTGTCTAGACTTGCTCTGTCTGTCTGCATGTTTTGTAACCATGCAGTATAGTGGAGGAGCGGGGAAGGGGGGGTGGGGGTGGGGGTGGGGAGCGCAGGAGGGAGAGAGGAAGGGAGAGAGGAGGGGGAGGGACCGAGACGAGTAGCGCACTGAGTTCTTGTTTTTGAGACTCACTGGCATCAGGTAGCATATGAGCGTTTGATGCTGAACAGGCAGTGTTTCCATTGTGGCCCGGAGGGGAAGCCACAGAACAAAGAAATCATTTGGCAGGCCCGCTCTGATGTGCTCATTTGTCATGCCACCTATAAACATTCACGCATCTCCCCGTATATTCCTTTTCATATCTCAAATCCCCGGCACGGCCTCACACGCCCGGTGATTTATTCTGCGCATTATGCGCAGAGAATAAGCATAATATTAAAAGAATACCTACAAGAATAGCTGTCCTGCCCTTCACTGTGGTGCTGCAATGTCACGCTGGTAAAATTAGATGCTGGATGTAGCTATTGTCAGGCAGAAACTCACCCAAATGGAACTAAATGGAGTACAGTGTTGGGCGCATCGGGGCAGCAGACGCTGCATTCAGAATCCATAGGCACGGTTTCCACATCAGTATGGAAGGAAACCACAAGATATATAGTACCATCTGGCTTTGAGTAGATCTGTGTCAAAGCCCACTTTTATTGCCCCGATGACGGGGGGGAAGGGTGTAATTTCCCATGTGCCGAGTCACAGATAGTTGCGTGTTGGAAAATGGGCTGGGTAACCATTGTGAGTGTGATTAGCATCTGGAGCTTAGATAATTAAACTGTGTCTGCTCCTCCAGCACAGTGCCAATTTTTAGATGATTTACCCCCAAGTCCCCAAGTCCCACCTCAGCTTTTATTTATTTAATTTTGTCGGCCTCACATTTTTGTGGTATCTGACTAGTTCAATAGCTTCCATTTTACCCATCTGACCCAGAAAAAAAACCCATCCATTATTCCTTGATGACTCAGTCTACTATGTACTGAAGAAAACAGCACGGTCTGGTTCGACAGGACCGGTCTCCTATAAAAAATGAAAATTGCGCTAGCCTAGCACTGCAGGTCTCCTGACTTGTTGTGCCAGACACCACAACCCCGTCTGGTTGCGGTGTTTGATAAGTTTCTCATCCGAGAGCAGAAGTGTGCTCACACAATCGTTGTTTTGTTTGTCGTACAACCTAAAAAGCACTTAGGGGTGGATTTAGCGTGTTTCGGGCCATTTACAACTAATCACACATACGTCACATCCCAGTGCCCACAAGTCGCCCAAGATTAGATTTCTAGATTTTTAATTGCATTTTGTCTGTGTTGTTCCAACCTCCGAGGCAGCTCAGCGCAGGGCTGGGAATCAACTTGCAGGTAGTTTGCAATCATTTCATTTAATTTGTGTCAAAGGTGATGTGGTACTGTTGCGTGTTAACGCCTTAGATTGGAAAAGTCTGGCTTGCAAACTCTTGCCAACATCGATCTTTCAAAACACCAGCAGACGTGATGTTTCCCATCTTTTATGAGTAGAAGAATATGTCGATTAAAGACAAATTAACTTCCAACTATTTGGACAATGCACTGTTTTAGTTTTTTTCTATTGGAAATCCCAAGTGTTGGGCGTTTTCTAGCTTTCCTCTATCATTTATCACTATTATCTGTGCATTGTAGAGTGTTGACTGAAGAAAAGAAGGAATGCGAAGATTTGACCTTACGTGTCTCTCCGGAAATTGTGGTCCTGTCATGTAATCTATCAACCAATCAATAGATTAGATTGTGCATATAATCAACAGTCCCGAGTTCAACTCATTGACCTTGGGTCCAAAAGGGAGACAGGTATGCTCACTCACCTGTAGTTTGGTGCATGGGACTGTCGCCTCACAGGGAGAAGATCTTGGGTTTGACTCCCAGTTGGAGTTTGCATTTTTTTCCCAATTTCCAAAAAAAAATGCATGTTTAGGTCATTTGGACAGTGTGCGCATGAGAGCAAAGGGTGTGTGTGTGTGTGTCTCCTGTGATGGACCGGTGATCTGTCCAGCATGTATTCCTGGCCTTCACCCAATAAGTGATGGAGGCAGGCAGATCTCCTCTGGGAATATTTAGAGGAGAAAATTCCAACATGAATGAATGATAATGCAGTCGCAGCCTTAGAAATCTCCTTCTGTCTCCCTGAACAGGATGGCGGTTTTATTGTTACCTAACATGGTAAAAATGTATAAGTCTTGTTGTCTGACGGAGCCTGTATGTCTCTGACCCCTGCCTGCAGGAGAACGGCCTTTCCCCTGCACCTGGCCCGACTGCAGTAAGAAGTTCGCCCGCTCCGACGAGCTCGCCCGCCACTACCGCACCCACACGGGGGAGAAGAAGTTCGGGTGCCCGCTCTGTGACAAGCGCTTCATGCGCAGCGACCACCTGATGAAGCACGCCCGGCGCCACTCAGATTTCCAGCCCGGCATGCTGAAGCGGCCCCACGGCGGAGGAGGCGGAGGGGGCGGAGGCGGCGCCTCCACACGTCCCAGCTCCCTCAGCGACTACAGCCGCTCGGACGCCTCCAGCCCCACCCTCAGCCCCACCCTCAGCCCAGCCAACTCGCCTTAAACTCAAACCCTGTCGCACTTTCTGCCTCTGACCTGGGAGGCCCGTGTTTTGTTTTTGTTTTTTTCGTCATAAAACTTGTGTTGCACAGTTGTCAGCAACTCTCCACCCTGCCCGAGCCCCCACCCCCCCCTCCACCCCTACAGGCTCCGCCCCCTCCGCTATCCCTGCGCTTGATGTGGTGTACCATACTGTACATAACTGCTTATTGTAGTGCAATTACTTGTGTGATCCTAAAAAGAAGGTAATGCCTTTCCCAGATGGCAATATTCACATTCTGTACCATAAGTCTGTATTTTCTTTTAGCTTCTGATCATGGCTAGTTTTCCAAGGTATGTTTGCAGTCGGCTAAACAAGGTTTAGAAGAAAAAAGATAACAGACACCCTGACACGTCTTATCAAAATGGCTCTTTTTTTTGTTGTTTTTCTTTTTTTTTTGAATGGGTGAGGAGAGGGGGTATATATATATACACACACACCTCAGGATTGAAGACAGTTGCTCTTTCTGTAATACCACAGTACGTAACAGTACTCACATTGACTGCACAATATACTCATCACTTTACTCTGAAATTCAACGGGGGTTGAATTTTACGCCCTGCTCAGGGATGGCCTTGTTAGCTTGAAAGAATGAACATGGTAAAGAGAAACATACAGTACATTTATAGCAGCCTTACACTCAACACAATTTGCACTCTTTGTTTTTTTGCGTTGTCTTTTTCTTTTCTTTACAAAAAAAAAAGAGAAAACAGTCGAGGAAACTAACCCTATGGTCACACGGACGCCCGTGTCCCGCTCGCCTAGCGCTCTGGGGGATCCGTATTTAATGTAAACGTCATGTCTCCCACCTCAGTAGACAAAACACATCTGTTCCTCCAGTGCAACGTTAATATTCAGTCTTTTGCCGTGACACTGGGTCGAATAAGTCTTTCATTAAACAGCGGTGTGCAGCGTATACTGTGTAAATCTGCATTGTGGGCGGATCGGGATTATATTGGGTTGACAGTTTTTATAAATACACTCAGTTGAAGAAACTTTAGACCCTTTAAATAGAGACAGTTAAGTTTCAAAGCAGCTGTTCATGCTTTTTCTCAAAAAAGAAAGCGCTGTGTCATCAGCGGCTATTTGACACAAAAACGGACACAAAGGGACTTTAGTTGAAACAATGTTTACCCCCCTTCTCTCGCAAGCACATAGGAAAAAGTACCAAAGACAAGAGTGAATGAAAGCTTTCTATTCAGTCTTGTGAGCCGGCCTTCATCCAGGCCTGGGGGCCGGTGTTTGGCAGTATGGCAGGTAGAGCCAGACAGCCCTGCTCACTTCCCTCCTCCTGGCTTCGCCTTTTTGTGGCCTCCCTGGAGGAAACAGCTGCATCCCACAAGAAGCTATTCACAGCCCGCAGGAGTGGTGCTGACATGCCGTTCCAGGGGCGTCCTCCCTCGCCCATCTGGCTCTACCTGTCCTGTCAGAGAGCGGGAGAAGCTCGAAAAGCCTCACAAATTGCGTAAGATAGCCCAACATAACGTAATGTAACGGGCTAGCGGTTCACATGAAGGGCAGGGCCGCGACACGGAAAAGCGCGGAAGGAACGAAGCGGCTATCTGCGATAGACAGGCAAGAGGGGGCAGGTCCTGATAAAAGAGGAGAGGTTTTATCACAAGCCGTGCAGCACAGAGGAGGAGACACCCAGGCGCAGACGCCTGTCACCTCCTCCTTCCCCAGCTCCCTCCCTTCCTCCCTCCAACTGTAGAAACCGTGAGCGGAAAAATATGTGTCATTAGTGGGCCGATCCAGCCTGTACGATAAGAAAGTGTGTGATCTTCATGTACTACCTAGACGATGGGTGTGATGCACCCCTCCGCCACCCCGGCTCCATCGGAAGCACAGGCAGAGCGTCGCGTTTTTTTCCCCCCAAAAATGCCAAGGAAGTAATGCCGCCATGCATTCAAAGAAAAAAAAACTCTCAAACAGCTGCTTTCAAACTTCTCTCTCGCAAACTGGGAAGGGTGGTTGGGGTGGGTGGGCCGGGTTGGGATGGGGATGGGGACGAGGGTGGGGCTACACGGGGAAGGGAGGGGGGCTTTTAAACTGTTGTAAAAACATTTGAACCAAAACGAACATATCAGCAAAGCGCAGCGGCTCACCAGCCTCACGTTGTCCTGCCTGTGAAGCTCAGATGTCCCGTGAGAAAGCTGACTTGTGTTTCTAGACAGACATGCCTCAATAAGTCAGGCAAAAGGCACAGTAAACCTTCCATGGAAACGGGCACCACTATCAAAACTGCTGCAGCCCCGCCAGTCTGTGTTATGCCTACGTTTTCTTTTAATGCTTCGGCCGGAAATGGTCTCATCCATGTATCTGCTCCTGTCAGACCCTTGCAGACCGCCATCAGCCCCCCCCCTCCTCCTCCCTTACCCGTTTGGTTGGGGCTGCATGCGCATCCACATGCACACGACGTGCATGTTAACGACCCCTGCCCCTGGAAGCCCTGTGGGGTTTTCGGAGGAGGTCTGGCAGGTGTACGATCATGAATGCCGGGCCTTGTCCCTCTCGGCCGCTCTCCCTTAAAGTCGCGAAGAATCAGCTCTGTCACATCCTCCAGAAACAGAAAACATCTCTTATTTAGATCGACCGCAGTAGTTTCCTCAGAACGCCACATGCTAAAGCAAACAAAAGGAAAGAGAAATCAACCCTTCGAGAAGTAGTTATCTGGGTGGCGAGATGACGCGTCGTTCACCGCTGGTCAGCAGCTCTTAGTAAAAGAAAAGCACTGAGAAGGTTTCACGTGCGTCACGTACGAAGCAGAAGAAGAAGAAAAAAAAATCATTGACGAATCGCTGTTGAGCAGCTTTTTGTGGATTATCTCCATAGGTTCTAATCTCAGACTTTGGTTTGTAGTGTAACTTTCTCTTGCAAAAAAAAAACAAAACAAAACAAAACAAAAAAAAAAACATCGTTTTTCTGAGTAGCTCACCCTCAAGCAGGTTTTATTAATCACTTCTTAATCCATAATCTGCACATTTACCTCAGGGTCGACATCCGCAAAGCAGATATGGGACAGTTTGTGGATTTTGGTTGTAACATCAGCCCCTCCTACCCCCTCTCCCCACCCCTCCCCCCACCTACCTCCCTTCACGCACCCCCCTCCCCCCCCCCCCCCCCCCCTGGTGATCCGGGGTGCTTTTAGTGCTCACTGCTGGTCAGTGTCCGACCACACTGGAAACACAGGAACGCCGCCATCTCTGGGCGCCGTTTCCCCGCCCGTAACGTCCTCCCGACATCCTGCTGTAAGCCCCCCGTAAGCGCCGGGGCGCCCCGGAGCCGTCCTTTGATTCCCAAACGGCCTCTTTAATCACCCTTCACACCCGGCGTGAGCGGACTTACAGTAGGGACGGCGGGACGCGTGGCGGCCGTCTGAAAACAGCTGTGTGGACAGTGTGAACAGCCCAAGTCTCTCCATCCATCCAAGACCGCACCGGCGACATGTTAGGCCTCCACAGGCGTCAGAGTGTCTCATACCTTTTATTCTCACTGTACCAAATCTACTTGAATAATTCAACACAAAAGGCCATTGAACACAGTTTTTTGTACATTGTCCATTTTTACTGTATTTGCTTTTGTTGTCAAATAATGATTAACCTCTCCGGAGAAAGGTGTACAGTGTGTTTTTGATTTGATTTTGTTGTTTTTTTCCTCTCTCTCTCTCTCGCTTTCCCAGCCCCCCATCGTCTTCAGGTCATTTCAGCAACTGTTTTCCGAGTTTATCAAAAGTTGACTGTTTTTTTTTTGTCGAGCTGTACGGCGACGCCATACTTTGTTGAAAGGAAAAGCAGAGTTTTTGAGCCCCGGGTCTGGGGAAACCACCCCTTTAAAAATCAGAAACAGTTCTTGCTCTGTTGATGTCAGGATGCGGGTTTTCGCCCGTCATCCAAAAAGAAAATAATCAGAAACTACAGGATTGTTCGGGGTGACGACATGTAAAGGAACCTTCCTGACCTCTTTGTACGATGATGATTTCAGATGTTTCAGAGTGACTAATTTTCTTGATTTCTTAGATTCTTTTGAGAGTTTTCCATACGAATAGAGACCACAGCATTGTGAGTTAGCAAATAGTCTTTTGTTTTTTTAATTATTGCTTTGTTTTTTTTTTGGTTTTGTCTCATATGATCTGTTAAAGCTTGTATATTTTTCAGAAATCATACCTCTTGAAATATTTTTTTCGTTTCGTTGTACCTTCATATCTTTTCAGAACATCCATCGTGTAGCTTACGTTTGCTTGATGAGTAGCACAAATAATTGGTGGTTTCGTTACGCCCCTACTTGAATGAAGAAGGAACGAAAGAAAGAGACTTTTTTTTCTGTAACAGATACACACACACACAAACGAAAAAAAAACAAACAAAACAAAACACTGGGCTACATTTTATATAATCACCCCATGTTGTCAGGGTCCTGTACATCCTTGTAGATTCAAAATCTTTCCAGGAAATAATGAAACCTTATTTTTTATTATTTTATGTCTCGACATTATTTAAAAACATCCCTTTCCCACTGAGCTTCACACACTCGTCTCGTTTCTCGTTGTTTTCTATGTGAGGGATGATGTCAGCTGTAAATTACTATGAAACTTCATGTCAGCGTTTTCTTTCTATTAATCCAACTTTACGATTGTAATCCCAGCGAGATTACAGACTTCAGCATCTGTTCGAGAAAAGGGACTTTAAACAATGTCGACGTGGAAATGTGAGATTTCTACGAGATGCTAACAGTGCACCAGTTAATATCTTTTTTTCTGCTAATTGTAAAAAAAAAATATATATATACCTGGAAGTGATTTGATTGCTGCCTAGTATGTAAAGAACTAACAGTCTTATTTAAAGAGTTCATATTAATTTCCATGATTATATATATCACTGATCAGACTGTCTCAAATGACATCTTCATAGCCGATCTCAACGTGCAAGCATGATCGATGCATTTGTGTGCCAAAACTATAACTTCATACAGATGATACAAATGTTGTGGGTGAAAAAAGAAAAACCTAGCTACTATCAAACATTTAACAAACGTGTACAGTTTTATAAAGTGTGACATGTTTTTATGTAATATACAGTAATATTTCTTTTTCTGCTTTATGTAAACATTTTGATTGTGTAGCTTTGTTTTCACTTGTTATTTAAGTTGTTTTTCTTCTTTTGGTTTTTCGCTGTACAATACTCGAGCAATGTATAATGGCTTATTACAGGTATTTTTTGACATAAAACAATCTTAAATGACGAAACGAAACGCCCAACCATTCCAAAGGATTGAAAACTGCATTTGCTATAAATGTGCTGCTTACATCGACCCGATGCATCTCTGTAGGCTATGAGTAGAAGTCTGTCTCGACCGTGAGGTTTTTCTTTTTTACGCGTTGTGAGTCGTGCTCAAGGTACGTTTCTCATTGTCAACATTTCCCAGGTTCGCCCTCCTCTCCTCTCCCCTCTTCAGGCTCTTTGCGCAGGCTAAGCCAATTGGAATCCACCACACACATGCAATATTTCCAAGTATTTAGAATATATGATGTTTAAAGCTCATAAGGAAGTACCCCCGCACCCCCCCCCTCCCATGACCCGAGGCCTGAGGCTTTGTACGGTGGGGACGATGTCTGAGAGGCGGCCATGTTAGGAGAGAGTGATGTTTGAGGCGGTGGGAGGGAGCTTAGGGCTCATCCGAGGCTCCGTGCTTACGAGTTGTTACCAAAGGCTTTGAAGGGAAAGATGAATGTCGCCGTAATGTTGAACCCCTCACCCACCGCGGACCCCTGGGTTCAACTTTACGTGCTGTTAAGTGTTGATCAATGGATGTTGTGCTAAATATGGACCTTTTTCTACATCTCAAATGAGCAGCTTTGCTGTCTTTTCTTTTTTCTTTTTTTTAAACACTTGAATGAACAAAAAACCCTTTTAATAACACGAGCAAACAATATTTTGAATGATTAGAGGAGTGGGAGTGAGTGGGAAGACGCAGCGTGACACGCCGCAGAGTTCGTGCTTTACTGTAGAAATGCGCGCCGGAAAAAAGACAAAAAGAAAAAAAAAAGACAAAAAAAAAGTGTCTTGGATATTGTTGCCCTTAAAGGATTCGTCTGTTTCAGGTTACGCAGCACACACACACACACACACACGCAAACAGTGCTGTGAACGACCTCCCTTTGACTACAAAGAGAGCCTCTCACCAGCCTTTTGGTTCTGTTTCCTGTTCCTGTTTGTCCTCGATGTACCTCCTCAGTGTAATGTTGCTCTCTCGATACCTCTGTGCGTTTCTCCTCTGCCCATCACCATCAGTTGCCTGTTGTAGTGACTCCATGGTGCTGTTTCCCCTCTCAGCGCCAATATAATCTAATCTGTAAATAACTCTTGACTCAGCTATGGCCAGTACATTCTCCAATGACCTCACTTCTAACCTTCAGGTGTCATTTTACTTTTTATTTTTCTCTTCTCTCAGCAAACCAAAATCACTACATTCAAGTATTACAGTTGTACAGTTCCTGGGATTCTACACACACATGTAATGTGCTGGTCTTAGCTGCTCTGCTGTACCTTTTTATGGCATTATTTTTTACATGTTAGACAATATATTGTGACCATGTCCTATGCAAATATGAAAAATAACAGATTGTTGAATAATGTATGTTGTCATAACTTGTATGCATGAAATAGTGAAGTTTACATTTGGAAATAAATTCATAAAATAAGCAGCTACAGTTTGTTTTGGGGCTCATTTTCTTCTCTGGTCTTGAGTGTCATAAGTTACATTTCCATAAGCCTTAGAAATGTGTTACACCCTCATATCGCAATAAGAAACTGGTCATGGAAACACTTTAATGTTGAAAAACTTTAAATATTGAAACGTCTTTGTGCTCCTGAGGTTTTTCAGACATGTAGATGTAAACGTTTGCCATAAAAGTAGGAATGATAGGGATAGGATGTCTGAACTTTTTCCAAATTAATTAAAATATGCTATAAAACCATGAAAGCGCAAAATGTTTGAGACGTCCATCTTCCTCAAAGTGAACTCTTATTGTGCAAGATTTCATGAAAAGTATGGCTAGAACTGACTTAAGAAGAAGCAACAGGGGAAAAACCTATACTTTATTGCCATTTCAGAAATATTGTCTTTATTTTGTGGAAATGCAGCTACTGATGCAAGTGTATCATACATCAGCAAGGGTGCGGTGGCTCAAGCTCTTCTGTGCACTGTTTACATACTATTCCACATTTTTCCCATATTCCAAAGACGTTCATGTCGAGGCCAAGTGGAGACTCCACATTTTCTCCAAGTGGATTAGAAAAGCTTCTGGCAATTTTAGAGCGTCCTGTTGACCTAAAGCGTGTGTTTTGGAGATAAAAACCTGGAAGCCCCCGGAGAAAACCCAGGCAGACACAGGGAGAACATGCAGACTCTGCAGAGGTGAAGCCCTCTCTTGTTCCTCATTTGTAAAACATGTTAAACATTTCAACTATGAAACTGAAACAACAGCGAAAAAGTGCGGGTGACATTTCTCAGTCACACAGACTTTTCTCACGAGCCTGCCATGTGCTTCGCTTTTTATTCTTGCAACAGGAAGTACACCTTGTTCCCTCACTTCACCCATGCAAATATTTACAGTAACCGCTGGGGTATCAACAATGGGTGGAGCGCCGAATGGTGGGGACTCCTTCCTTCTGCATTGTGAGTGTAGCCAAACAGAGTGAGAAAAATCGTGTTGTGTCTATTCCTGCTTTGGGCAGAATGGATAATTCAGCCCAAACCGCAAATCTGCACCTTTAACTTTGCGACAGAGTATCTCTCCCTCCATCTGCGAAATCACTGAACCCCGACCCCAGCAGAGATCGCAGGCGTGGCCTTTTCCTGCTCGCAGCATATTGTGCGATGTGGAGTGAGACAGGAAGGAAGTGAGAGAAAGAGAACGAAGGCACATTAAAATTCTTGATGAGGAGCCTGCCTCAATCTGCACACCTCCTGTCTCCGGGCAGGTCTGAGCCACCAGCACACCACGCTACACAAACAGACAAGCTGCCACCCCTGGCACAGCCACACAACTTGTCGTGCCATCACAGCCGGCATGTTCCCAGAGCTTGTTTTTCATATTTGTGTAGCAACACGAGGGACTCGTGCATAGTTTTTGTGTTTGAAAGCTGGCAGGGAGCTGTTGTCAGGGAAGATTGAGCTCCTAAATATAAAAAAAAACCTGCATCTCTCTGCCCGTGATGGTGGAGTCCCTCTGCAGACCACTCGCTGAGCCGATTCACACGTATCTCCTCGTATTACAAGCGAGATCTTGTTTTTTTTTTTTTCTCCTTTTGCAGGCTGTGTGGGTGAAGCGCATATTCTCTCCGGCTTACATGTCTTTTGGTCACGTGCTCAGGATGACACATTTTCTCCCCCCTCCGTGTGGAGTTTTATATCGCTGCAGATGCGGGACAAAGCGATGTGAGCCGCGAGAGCACATCTCTTCTGGCATCGCCCTGCAGACAGGATGTGGGTGCGGAGGAGGTGGTTTCACTTTGACTGATTTATTGCCTCAAAACCTTTATGTTTGGAATATCAGCTCCCAGTCTCTCCAGGTGGAACAGACGTAATCTCATGTATTTCGAGCCGGAACTCACTGTGCTATCATCGTGAATCGCGTTGTCTGAGGGAGAGCACGCATGTGAGAGAGATGAAAGATGAAGATGAGGCGGTGGGTAGGTGGGTGAGTGGGTGGTGTTACCCGGCTCTCTACGTCTACAGCGTGGGAGGCTCTGTGGGCTGTAAAGGGTCTCTGCTCCGCTGAGGTGTGTGGGCGTCGGTAACTTTAAGACTTAGTGGAATTAATCCACAGCAAAGAAAAAAAGAGAGTCATAGAGATGTGGTCAGCAGCAGAACCAGTGGTTGTAGTATTCACACAGAGGCCTTGTGTGTGTATGTGTGAGTGTATGTGTGTATATACTTTCCTCTTCCTGCACGCCAGGCCCCAGAAGGCAGGCTGAAGGGCCATGTGATGCCACCCACTCTCGAGTGCAGTGCACGGCCGGGCTGGCGCGAGATCCTGCAGAGCGGGTGTGGGATGAGCTCAGATATTGGAGGCTGGCACTGGCTGAGAACAAGGCTTAGCTATGGGAGGTGGGGAAGGGGTGGAGGGGGCTTGGCATTACCACGCACTGCAGCAGAGGCATCAAAGCTAGCAACCTGTTCGGTAGCACAACACAGCGCTGTGGACGCTGTCAGGTGGAGTGGCTTAGAGTGCAGACGAAGCGGCGAGATGATGAAAATTCGATTAACAGACCAATGGTTAAACTCAATTGTGTCGCATTTTAATTTAACCATCTTAATGAGACCACTTCTTACCATGAGAATCAATATTTATGAAGTATTGTGTGGCGTTGAGGCCCCTAATGGCTACTAATTGTGTGAGGGAGGAAACAGATGCATGTGAAAGAGGAATAAAAAAAAGAAGCAGTTTAGGGTTTCTCTACCCCGCTGCTTTTTTGATTTTTGTTTTTCTGTATGAGACTTGGTTTGAAATGAGTTGAGTGAATTTGACAACATGGAGGCTGTGCTGTTGGAGAGGATGAGAGGCCTGCCAAACGACTGCGGATAGAGCTTTTTGTTGCTCTGAAAAGCAAAGGGAGGTCCCTCATGCAAATTCAAAGGAAATTCTGAGAAAAGGAGATCCAAGAAAGAAGACAATGCGCTCTCTCTCATTCAGCGCTTGTTATGGAAGACGCAAGACACAAGAGCTCGGGATGCATTGCTCCGGAGAGAGGGCCCCTCCTGTGCCATTGTGTGACTAACGTTAGGCATCACGTGGACACGTAATTCATTTTCAGAACTTAACAGCATTCCTTATTATTAGACGAGCTGAGGAGCGGGGGCAGCAGTTGGAGGAGAGGTGGGTGCAGCCCACGCCGCTGTCTCTAGCAGCTCAGTCACGAGACTGTACGCTCAGTCAGAAGTATGCAGTACATCCCACACAGAACAGGCTGCAGCCCACAGAGAAACCTTCTCCTCACTCACTCACTCATTCGCCCACCCCTAGCTCAGTCAGCTTCTCCCAAAGGCTGATTTTAACTCACTCTCAGAGAGCGTTTATCGATAAAGTTTGCCATCTTTGAACACTCCTCTGTTAGTTAATTACAGATAAATAGATAAGTTCTCTTTCTACTCCGACAACATGTAGTTACACACACAGATACGCACAAAGAAATGCTCCTCTATCTGATAAAGTTACCGAAATTGACCAAACATTTACCAGATGGGACAGCATTACAACATTAAAACTTTCCTCTTTCACCAGAGAGGCAACGCCTGATTTTCCCCATGGCCACAAACTTCACATCTGTGGTACTAAGTGTATTGACAGGAGAACATTTAACACAACTGGATGGATTTCCTTAAAGTTTGACTGAGCTCCTAAAAACAAAAATCTAATTTGGTGTTCCCTTAAAGTCGTTAGGATGACACGTTAATTTATCCAAAGCTTTTCCCTTCCACCACAGCTGCACTAGCACAGTGCTCGCTCGCAGATGCTAACATGCTAATCCCAGATGATAAACATTTAAAGTAGATACATTAGATAGATAGCTAGATGAAAACTAGTTAGCTAACTAGCAAGCTACCTAGGTATGTGGATAGACAGACATATACTAATCCCAGATGATAAGCATTTTAACATAGATACACTAGATAGCTAGCTAGCTAGATGACTAGTTAGCTAACTAGTTAGCTAACTAGCTAGCTAGGTAGGTACACATTCTTATAAACATTTTTATGGACAGATAGTAGCTAGTTATCTGATTAGATAGTGTTATATCTTATTTTGTCCATCTTATTTCACCTTGGTTTATCTTAGAGGCTTGCTTAACTGATCCACCAGAGTTTGCTATCAGATGTCTAGCTATCTAGCTGTGTCTGGTTGGTCCCAGGGGAACAGCACTTTGTGTGTACATCAAATAGCACATGACACATACCATGTGGTAGCAAGACAAAGGTGCTTGTGCAAAATGTGAAAAAGATATGTGAAAAAAGTAGCAGCAGCTGTGTAGGACCTTTTTAGTAATTTTAGGCAGCTAATTATAATTAATGATTTGTTTGGTTTGTTTCTTCTGACAGGTCTTTGATTTTCCTCCCACTTTTGATAATCTGTTCAAGACCTGTGTGTGTGAGTTCTCACCCTGCACCTTTACTGTTACTACAACACACACTTGTATAAACAGTGCTTATTCACTACATATTTGTGTGTTGTGCAATTGTTTATATTTATTTCCATTCTGAGTTCTGTTTTTGTAACTCTTGGCCTGTTTACTTTGTACCCTTGGTTCTAGCAACTGTGATGAGCCCAACTTCCCTCTGGGATCAATAAAAAAAGTATCTGATTCTGGTGCAGTGTGAGCTCACAGCCCACGTCAGCATGCTAACATGCTAAAAATGTTTATCATCTGGGATTAGCATCTTAGCATCCGCTAATGAGCACTAAGCAAGTGCAGCTGTGGTGGATGGGAACGTTTTGTAGTCGTTACTGGGTCGTAAAAACTTTGGACAAATTAACGTGTCATCCTAACGATGTTAAGGGAACAGCAAATTAGATTTTCCTTTTAGGAGCTCTGTCAAACTTTAAGGAAATCCATCCAATTGTTCTCTTGATGATACACTTAATACCACAGATGTGAATGTCATGGCCAGAGGAAAAATCAGGCGTTGTCTCTCTGGTGAAACAGGAATGTTTGTGCAAAATATTGTGCGAATTCCATCTGGTGAATGTTTGGTTAATTTTGGTAAATTCACTGGACAGAGGAGCACATTCATTTGTTCCACTCTTCAGAAGTCATGAAGTTCATGCTGATCTCCAGTTTTAGCTCTTTGCTATGGCAATCACTGCTCGGTAAGTGACATAAGCTTTCCATCACGTAGCCTACAGATCTTTGTGCTGCTAACTTTTTCAATTGCATTGTTTACATGACACTGTTTATTCTTCATTGTTTGCATCTTGTTTTTGCATTGTTCACTCTTTCCACCATGGAGAGTGCTTTCTTGGTCTGTCTGTCATCATCTGGTTGCAAGCAATGTAAAACCATTAGGTCTGATTGTCTAGGAGCGTGAATGACTGTAGGAAATTCCAAGAGAAAACCTTCAATAGATGAGACAGAGGAAAAAAGACAAACCGGAGCGCTTTCCACGCTTTCAAAACGGTTTCCGGTAGGTTCTCAATAAATATGTCTAACCATGCAGATCTGCAAAGATAAATAAAGGATTGAATGATTAAACCTTTCACTCTGAGTCATTTCTCTGCAGTCTTTGACTCCATTGCTCTCCATATGCTGCGTGACTTACACCAGCAGTAAACCCTCACCAGATTAAACCGTCGCAGGGATGGAGGACACTTCACATGAAAGCACTCGCAGCTTTTCTGCTGCTTCTTGAAAGCCTGCTTCACTGCGTGGCGTCGGCCTCTGTGCCAGTGGAGGAGTGTCTCTGGAGGACTCGGGCCGGTTTACAGCTCTCAGTCTGGAATGCTGCCCTACTTGGCAGTTCGCTCCTAAAAATCTCAGCTCCGCAACCCCAGACTGATTTTGGTGGATATTTTCCCCTCGTTCTATTTTGTTTGACTCATTCAAAAAGCCAACACAAGATTGATTACCTTTTTTCCAGTGCTGAGTCCTACAAGCAATAATCACAAGTGTTCTTGTCTTAATGTTTCACTTTGCCCCTTAAAGTCGACCTAGAAAAGATCCTTGTTCAAGGAGCACAGAAGCATAGAAGCTTTTCTCTTTCAAAATCGTATTTTCAGGCGTGGGAATATTACGATTTGTAAGATTTCATGCTTATCTGGCAACCACACAATAACTGCCACATGCATGAACAATCATGGGATTTAAAGTTACTTGCTAAACAATATAGCTCAGCTACTTAACTATAGTGACTACTTAACTGTAGTGCTACTAAACTGTAGTGATACAGCTACACAGTGTGAACATACTGAGCATCATATGTTTGAATCATTCAATATCTGAAACGTACAGAAATGGAGACATGATGCTTTTGGACTCGACGTTCACCTTTGGCAGGGAATAAACTGTTGATATGCAACAAAGCCAAGGTAGCAGTGGTTTTTCTTTCTAGGTTCCCTTTAAAGGGGAGCTGCACTGATCCAGAATATGACGATCTGCTCGGTCTATAAAATCACTTGTAAAATGTGTTGTGAGGCTCGAGGGACAGTTTGTCGAGCTTGAAAAATGAACTCTGCTTATGTCATAATGACATCATCAATGTTATTGAGTTTTTAAGTGATAGTTTTTCTAAAGGGAAAAAGATTGCTATAGGTACGTTTTTAAGGCTAGCCGTGGGCTGATTTTAGGGCAGTAATTGTAAAAAAGGTAACTTTAACATTTGTAGTAGCTCTTTTTTTTTCTTTAAACCAAATCTTTCCCTTGCAAGTTCCTCAACGTGCACTGTTATCAGGCTTATCAGGCTTTGACAACAATGTCCAAAGACAAAGATAGCATTAGGAAAGCCAAGATGCATTTAAGCTTCAAAAAACACTTGAAACATGTCAGACCAAGTCCTCACTCTTAAAAGGACATTTATAATTTTTTCTTCTTCTCATGATTTCCTCCAGGAAGGAAAACAAAAATGACGCAGACACACCATATTTGTAACAATAAACTATTTTTTTTCTCATATTTACATCTGTACCTAATGTGCAAATTAATAATTTAAAGTAGTGTAAAACTCTTAAAGGAATACAAAATCATATCTTACAGTCCTAACATGGTGAGAAGTCCATGAACTGGTCACATAGAAACGAGGAGGAGCAACACTGCAGTGTGTACAGGAGGGAGAGAGAGAGAGAGACAGAGAGAGACAGAGAGAGAGAGACAGAAGCGAACCCAGGGAGCAGTGGACATCCTTGGCCAGGACACACTTAGTTAAGGACAGCATGGTACATTACCCAAGCATCACCAGAACAAACAGCAACACAAACACTGCGTCTTTTACAGTAGTCATGTCGAAAAATGAGCAGAAAGCACTTGGAGGCCCGGGGTTTCACAAACCCACTGATTGGTTAAAGCACTGATGATCACAAAGGCTTGAGGTGCTCTTAGCAGCAGCAGGTGCTTCTTTTAACGGCCTCTAGATATGGAAGAAGAAGAACAGACAATCTCACACTGGACCGGTGACACATCTATGCTGCAGGTCACCACATAGTGCTTATAGCATGATTGCACATTGTGTTGCTTCTGTGTATATGTGTGTGTGTGTGTGTGTTTGTGTGTGTGAGTGAGAGAGAGAGAGGAAGAGGAGAGCGGAAGGGGGAAAACAGACATGTAATCACACATCAGACAAATACGGCCTGCTCTCGCTACCCACAGTTCTCATCTAACACACTGATCGAATAGAGTAGTTGACAGGCGACTTGGAGAAACACACCATAAACACTGCATATTTGAGAAGCAATTCGTGCTATGCACATTGTCAGGTGTTTGCTATATTTAAAAAGAAAAGAAAAGGACTTTGATAATCGCATTTGTAATTTTTTTTTTTCTCTTTTCAAAGAAGCCAGCTTGGCAGTGTTTGTGGTCGTAGTAGGAGGTCGGCTACGGGCAAAAGGTGTGTGAAATGATGCCTTGCACAATATTTTGAGTCCAATTCTGACACAGCGAACCTTTGCACCGCAGTGAAGAACAAAAGTACACTTAACAAATGAGATTTTTCTTTTTTTAACATTTCATCCTAATCCAACATTACAATCTATAATGCTTACACATTTTAATTCCTGTAGTTCAAATTTGTTTACAAAAGCACACTGTGACAATCCTTTACAATTTACAAGACACAGTTAACCTACAGTAACTATATTATTGGTGCATAGACAAAATTGGGAGAGGGTGTAGCAAAAATCACCAATTTATTGCTTTAAAGTCTAATATTTATCTCCCGTTTCAATTTCTTTTGATTGCAAAACAACTACAAATTTTCCACAGAGATTTTTGAAGAACCAAGCAGAGGTATTGCATTCAAACTGATTAAAATAGCTAAAATGTTCCCTCCTGATGAGATGCAAATCCGTTGTACTTTGAAAAATAAAGAGCTTTTCCCTCACATACAGAAAGTTACATCACGTAGAGATGACTTTTACTCTAAAACAAGTAAAAGACTAAGTTCAATGAGACATAAAAGAGAAAAAAAAGAAAGAAAATAAATTACCCCAAATCAAAATAGCACAACTTCTGGCCAAAGGTGCTCACTGTTTCAAGTTCTGCTTCCCCCATCATAAAGCAATCATCTTCACTAACAAGGGAAAGGTGACAGGAATACAAGAGCATTCGTCAAACAAAACAGGGAAATGTTTGCCACCATGTTATTTTAAATGCAGAGTGCAGATGGTGTAGTTCCCTCTAGTCTCCCGCAGCCTTTGCTGACAAGTGGCTGAAGTGGCTGTGATGGCTATGCAGGCCTCTGCACTTTGCTCTCCCTCTCCCTGCGCTTCAGCTCCTCCCTGTAGCAGTAGGAGCAGTAGTTGTCCGTCTCCGGCCTCCCGTAGAAGGAGCAGTTCTCCCTCTTGCAGCGGCGCTGCTGAAAGCAGTACAAAGGGCTTCCAGAGCTCCGCCCTTTGGTTTTGTCTTGGTTGAGCCAGGTGTGGGACGTGTTGTCCTCATCGGCGAACTCCAGGCAGTCCTGAATGTCTCCCGCGTCGAATCCGTTGGTGTAGGTGTGGGACTTGTGTTCCCCGGGCATGTTGTAGGCCAGGGTCTCTAAGGTGTTAACAGTGCGGACCCCGGACAGGCGAGCGGGGCTGTAGCTCTGGGACGAGAGCGTGCGGTTCTGCTGGGGGTAGGTGGCGCAGGTCTTGAGGGTGCCCACCACGGGCTTGTAGGGGTCGTCCTGGAAGATGGAGGATTGCATGTTGACATCTTGTAAGTGGATCACGCTGTGCCTCTGGATGGGCGGTGTATGGCTGTAGTGGGCGGACACTGGGACGGGCCCGAGTCTCTTAGCACCGATACTGGGGGAGGAGTAAGGCGCGGGGACGGGGGCCGGGATGGGGTGGACCACGTGGTGGGGGATCGTGGGCGGGGTGAGGGGCGGGTGCGGGATGGAGACGTGAGGGGCCACGGGGGTGGGACTGTTCCTGCCCTGCATCTTGACCGCCAGCGGCGGGTGCGGGTGGGGCTGTGGCTGTGGCTGCGAGCTGTGGCTGTAGGCGTGCGGGTGTGTGTGGGCGTGGTGGGGGAGGACCGGGGAGCAGCTCTCCGGGGGGGAACTGTCCGACCTCTCCCTCTGGAAGACGCTGTCCAGCTCGGGCTTCTTGGCCACCGTCGCCGTGGAGGTGGTGGTGGCGGCGGCAGTGGCGGTCTCGCTGGCGGCCGGCGGCTTCTTCTCCGCCTCCTTCCTCTTCTGCTCCTGCTCCTGGCTGAAGCGCTCCTGCGCGTTGGTCAGGTAGTAGCTGATCATCTCCTCGTGGAACTGGTGCCGGTGGCTGGTGAGCAGCAGCCCAGCGAAGATGAACTTGCGCTCGCCCTGCATGGCCGCCCGCAGGATGTTGAGGCTGAGCTTGACGTCGGTGCTGTACTTCCAGTTCTCCAGGGTCTTGTCCCCGGACGTCCTCCCCGCGCTGTCCTGCCTCTCGGTGGGGGAGGAGCTGGAGGGCCGGTCCCTGTCTGTCGGGGACGGGCTGGTGGCCTTCTCCGAGGAGGTGGAGCTGGCCGACTGGCCCGACTCCTCCTTGTTCCCTTTGGTTGCCTTGGACTCCTTCTTCTTCGCCTTCTCTCCTCCATTCTCCCCGTTGCGACCTGAGCCAGAGTTGGATTTGTTCATTTTGCCGTGCACGAGGCCGCCCAGGCCTCCCATGTTCTTCTTCAGCTTGATCCCCAGGGTTTTGCTGAAGCTACCCAGTTTGTTGGCTACGGAATCAGCCCGGCTCTTGTCTTTGTCCTTGCGCTGCTTGTCTTTGTCCTTCTCCTTGCTGGGCTTGCTGCTGTTCACGTTGGAGTTGCTGCCGACAGACTCGCGGTCAGAGTCCATGGACTCGGCCAGAGACTGGACGTCCTCACCTGCAGAGGCTGTGGGAGACTCTGGCTGAGCCAAGGGAGCCTGCACACCAACACAAACAGACACGTTAATGGAGAAAACAGATCATAACACAAACATTTAAAAGAGAGCTGGAGATGTAGTTTTTGACTTTATAGAGGGCCTAGAACGGTTGGATGGAGCATTTAACCTGGTCCTCTGGTGTTAATGTAGAAGCCATGGAACAATGGCTTCATGAGAAATGTCTCGTAGACATAAACGGGCACTTTCCTAGACTTCATGACCTCTCAAAGCACTTTTACAGACACAAGTCGCATTCACACCCATTCATACAGTGGTGGGAGAGGAAAACCTACACAGTCTGTTTCAATCAGGGCGTTTCAACCATTCACAGACTTAGATGGATGATGCTATTTTAAAAACTGTTTTTCATGTTGGGTAATATAATCTGATTCCGCACAGATCTGGCATCCTTTTATGCTTATCTGGCAGCTACACATTGGCTCATTCACTGGATGTTTTGCCAGCCACTAACATGAATGATCACGTGACTTTAAATTCCTTGCCAAGCAATGAAGATAGGCAACTTTTGCCTGAACTAAGTAACTCTACTTAACACAGCTATGGAGCACAATAGCTGGACAACAAATGCCTGGTAAAATCTGTTTTCGTTCTAGGTCCCATCCCTCTGAAACGGTTCTTTCTTCCAAACAAATTCGCCAAAAAATTCTCCAAAACAGCTCGTGTGGCACATGATTCATAATCAGCGAACGCCTGAGATAATTGCCCCGTGGCAGGGAAATAAAAGTGATTGATTGAGCTCTGGAGAGACTCCTCCGTTCCAGATGTTACTGAATGTGCGTGGCTAAGTTAACCATGTCGAACAGGACACATGCGTGAGAAGAAGTTACCCTTGTTTCAGATGGAATTCGGATCCATGTTACATTCATGTAGTTGTGCAGCAGGTTGAGTTTGGCCTCCAGGGACAAGATGAGACTGCGGCAGAACATAAATCCACTTTTAATAACACGCAGAGTTGACGTGTAACATTTTTTTTTTGTGCAAAAAAAAAAAGGATGCCATGTGGAGCTAATTTACAACTCTTGACTGTGGCATTTCTGAAGAACTCGCTGATTTAAAACCACACCTGCTCTGCATTAATGCTAAAACAAAGAGGTGGGATTAGCCGGGCGATCTGAGCATCTTTTCTTTGTGTATCTGCACTGTTCACACTGCGGCTGGTGCGGGGATAAACTAACCTCCTGACTGGCAGGAATGTGAAACAGAAACCCTAACATAAACTCTTTGCTGAACTCGGACAGGGTGTTGCTGCTTTAGTGAGGCCGTGCCTGGGAAACCCTATGGGTGACTGACGTGGCTCACAATTTGTTCTCTCTCTGCTCACTCTTTGAAGTGACCTGAGCCCGGGGCCCATAATCAGAGATAAATCCCCCCACATGCTACCTTGTGGGTGGACTAAGAGAACTGCCTTGGCATGCAGTTTCTGCTCCGGCTCTGGTACAACTCTATGCATGCGTGTGTGTGTGTGTGGTGTGCTGTAATTTTTCTGGACTTACTTGGCTAGCTTGGTATTATCGTTGTCGTCCCTCCCCCACTCCCAGTCCCTGCCAGGGTCCACGGCAAAATGGAGTGCTAGCAGCTTGTGCTCCGAGTCGGTCAGAGGGATAACAGCTGGAAGAGAAGAGATTATCAGAAGGTTCGTTTAGTTGGGCTTTACCATCGGACGCCCCCCTCCCCACACACCCTACACCCCGTGACGAGGCCGCCATGGTGTCAGGGCAGAAGCGACACCATAATGACACACTAGAATACGGCCACGTTAATTATCCCACACGCCCGTCAGTGTCGGGTTGAGTGTATCGCGGGTGCTTTGTGTCCGTTTTCCAAGAAGACGCAGGGGAAGCGAGACATGGCGGCCGAGCGTCACTCAGCCCGGCTCAGTCAGACGGAGAGGCCTCGTCCGGCTGTGGCTCTTTAAAGGCTTTCACTTGATTACTTCACTCGTAACGCTGGCCGCGCTCCGCGTGCGGCTTCCCCGCAGCCGCTGCGCGTTCCCCACGTCTAGTTGAGTGTAACCCGTCTTTACATACTTTTTCCATGTGGAGGAGAAATTAAAGGGAGGAGAAAAAAATAAAATCTGGCTTGTTACGACTTGCGTCTCAGCCGGGGCCTCCGGCTCTCAGTTACACAAAAGAGATCTCCCAAACGACTGAGTGGACGGTGTGGTGAGACTTGCTTTGTTTGATGGAGTTCAAGAATGGGGTCAAGAGGGAACGCTGGATCCCATCTTTTGAACCCGCATGGATGAATTATCCTTTAAGTCCTCGGAAAAATGGAAATGAGAACAATTATACGACAACAGGGCGAGCTCCAAACTGCTGAGGGAGTGAAGAATGGCTTTTAAACGGTCCCTTTGGGTTCAACAAGTACCGTTTTCAAAGCCAAGTTTTTTTTATTTTTAACTCTCAGATTTGCTCTTATTTACATGATCATTTGCTGGGATCGCTCTCCACTGGACCGCACGGTGATTGAGTGGTTAGCACTGCCGCCTCAAAGCAAGACGTTCCCTCGGTTCAACTCCCAGTCGGACCAGGGGCCATTCTGTGAACTCTGGTTACAAAAGCATATTAAGGCAGGTTGGAGACTCATCATTAAATATAAGCTGTTAGATTGAATAGTGACCTGCCCAAGGTGTATCCCCTGCCTACGCCCTATGAGCACTGGATATATGCTTCGACAGACCCCTGCAGCACCACAAAGGTATGAAGTGGGTGAGATAATGGACGGACTGACCTCTGCATTGACCCCAGATATTACTGAGATGTGGGAACACAGAAACATAAATGTGAGTGTACGTGCACAAGCGCAGGAAGCACGGTTGGTCAGATCTGAGCTGGGCTGCGTGACAGTCCGTTAAGTGCGGTGCATGTTTACAGTCAACAGATTTTCTTTTTTTTTTTTTTCCCTTTTCCTTGCTTTCTTTATGAAGTAGGTTTGGCCCGATTCGGTCTGTTTAAACATGCCTGACTTGTGTTTCCTCGATAACATTAACAAATTCACATAAATACGACTGCTACCGCAATAAGTAGGACCCGGGGAGCGTTAAACTAGGACCGGGGAGATTTGGACGTGATCGGGGCCGTGAGCGCTCTGATTTGGCAACAGGGTGCAATCGGACCGGAGAGCAGGAGCGCCGGGACGTCTTCATTTGTACGCCACTGATTTGATCGGCCATATACAAGCGGCGAAACCTTTTCAACATTAATCACTGGACGCAGAACATAAAGCAGACACCGAGCCCGGGCTTCCTCCCGTGGGAGGCGTGCTTACAGCATGTGCACGGAGTCGTCGTTCCAAGAGAGAGCTCCGGGAGGAGCAAGGCCCCACTGGCCCACATGACAGCTCCTCAGGCTACCTAGAGCGGGGTGGGGGGGTGGGGGTGGGGGGGGGGGGGGGCTGTTGTCCACATGACAGCAGAGCGAGGCCGGCTGTTCAGGCCCAGGACATTCCAGCCCTCTCTGTCAGCCCCAGATGGAGGATACGCTCTCCTCCCTTTCCCCGTCGGTTCTTTTGGCTGCCAATAGGCTGCTCCGCTCCCCAGGCTGCGCACAGACACAGGCACCGGCAAAACTTCCTGTGTCCCAGATGAAGCTGCGGCTCCAAACGCTCGCTCCTGACCCCGCGTGTCGCAGTTTGAGAGCCTCTGCGTGGCAACAATGTGCACGAAGGACCATGCAAAGTGTTGAAATGCCTGTGGCGAATGAAAAATGAGAGTAGCTGCACCCGTCCTGGCACGTGTAGAAGTGTTCGTGTGAACGCTGATTTAGGGGTCAAAGAGGAGACGTGGATATTCAGTATGCAGTTATTAAACTGAAACAAGTGTGACAAACTTCTAGAGATCTGTCCAGGGTGTATTCCATGCTTTCGCCAAATGGGTATAGAGTGGGTAAGAAAACAGATGGATGGATTATACATATGTATTAAATCTGAGATTAAATCACTTAACTCTTACACTTCTTTGCACCCAGACTTTTAGGTGTGTCAAAGAACTGCACTCAGCTCTGAAGGGTCAAAATGTCATTCAGTGTGACTGTGATGTACAAATCCATGCCTATAAAAAGCAAATGAACACCCGCCGCAAAGCTGTGTGAGTGTTTGCATGATATTTTTAGATATTTTGATGTTTGTTATTGCTTATAACCGTCATCTGGTCATCATTGGTGTAAACACCAAATCATAACAATCATAGTAATTTCAAGATTTCTGCCTTTATTCTTGACTCCAAAGACCATAATAAAGCCCATCGGGTTCCTGTGGTCAGCATCTTGTTTGTTTGCAACCTTCTCCGCCTTTGACCCTTAATTGAGACCGTTATAGTCGTGACGCAAGCAAATTCCATCAGCTGAGTAAACAAATGTCCAAAAGCTCCGCCGACAGACTTAGATGTGTCAAAGAATCCGTCCTGATACGTCAAGGTTAGGCTTCGTGACTTACAACACGAGGTCTGTGTGAAAAAAAAAGAAACGACAGAAAGCAGCGGTCTCGGGCAGGACCCACGCCAGCGGCCACGGGGGTGAGCGTTAATGAGAGCAGTGGCATGGCGGTGCTGGAAACAAAACAGAGGGCGGCTTCTCTTAAAAGGAAGGGTCTTTCCTTGAAAAGTGCGGCCCAGAAACATTTGGTCATGATCACAAACACAGACGGACGGGCCGACGGCAGCGGACCGGCTCCCACTCAGTTCCCACTCGGGTCATGCAGCAGGCAGCGGAGGTCTGCGAGGTGGCTCCCACGATGCAGCTGTCCTCCGCTCTCACCATTCCAGACCGACTCTGTGCGTGTGTGTGTGTGACTGTGTGTGTGTGCGGTTGTTGTTCCCGTTTGGGCCCGGTCCAAAACTCAGAGCGTCAACACTGCCAATTGAGCTCTGGGGGACTAAAGTGTGCTGTAATGTATTTACTATCCCTGTTGGCAGCCCTGTTTTCGCCGTCCTTGAATGACCGACTCCCATAGCTTATGCCTGGGTGACATCATAGCCCTCTGTGGTATGCGAGCTGTGTACTCAGCAACATAGCTGCCGGCCCGCCCCCCCCCCACCCCTCCACCACTGGTTTGCATCTGTGATATGGAGGTGATGGATACATGCAGGAGGAGGGGAGGTGGGGAAAGACACGGAGGTGTAACCTGCGAGGAAACTGTCCGAAATGAGGCAGAAATAAGAAACAAACAAAAAAACCCTCCTGACTCATCTCCTTCGTCCTGTTCGGTCCACGCAAGATGAAAACAGAGGGCACGTCACGCCGCATGTGTGTGAGGAGATCTCTCCTCTTCGGCTCACTTCTGGGGACAGAGTCACCCGATACAAGCTTTGATTCAGCGCAGGAACACTGAGCCAATGTTTCCTCTGTTTTGCGATTCAAGAACAATTTGTACTGTCTGGAAAATGCGCAAATTTGAATTCCTGACTTTGGTCACTCTGCACAGCTGCAGACTTAAAGGGCCCAATTCAGCAGAGTAAACAGCGGTCATGCATATAAACAAGCCTCTTTCCTTTTTTTCCCCCTCCCTCTTTTCTTTTCTGCAGCCGTGGATTTTAACAGCGCAACCGCGGTGATAAATAAAAGGCCGTTGCATTTGAAGTAACGAGTAAAAACAACAACAAATAGCGTTTAGTCCTCATTTCCATATTGATCTAGTTATGCTGGCTGTGCGGGGCGTCGCACACTGGGCGTCTTTAATAGATAGAGAAGTGAAACCTGTGCCGCGGCTGCACCATTACGTAGGTGGTCTGTGTGTAAAAGACGGCCATTTACTTCATTCAAAAGGGCGTTAGAGGGGCTGATGATGGCATGCCAAGGAAAACCTGGAAGTGTTTTGCCAATGGGACCCGGGGCTTGAAATAGCTCCAGAGGCTTGTGCAGGGGTGGGTTCCACTCGTACTCGTCGTTTAACCGCAGGAGCACAAACAAGCTGATAAAAGGCGAGGAGGCCGGAGGCGTGGGCCGAGGAGCCGGTCGTTATGACGCAGCAGGTGAGCGGCGGTGGGCTGAGAGGAGGCACGGCCCGGGTCTGAGCTCAGCTGACAGGACAAAAGAAAACGCCGCTCTGGTGGGATGTGCTAAGAAAACTAAAAGAGAAAAGTTTTGATCCTTAGCAACAGCCTCTATCTTCACTCACCCCCTCCCTTGTTTTTTTTTTCTTTTTTTCTCCTCTCCATGATGTGTCAGTGTGATTTAGACTCAGGTAGGTGGGGTGGGGTGAAGGGGGTGAAGAAAGATCCAGTGTTTTAACTCCTCTGGCACCTGAACACACACACACCCACACACACACACACACACAGGAGCAGCAGCCTGTGGGATGCTCGGTGCTAGGCTGGGGTGGGCTGGGCTGGGCTGGGAGGGGTCTGAGCGCAGTCACCCCACTTCAGACGTGCACACGGCGCTGGAGAGGGTTGGTTTCCCGGGGCCGGGGACCCTGCCCATATGTGGTGCTGCGGTCAGGGCTTAGGGGCCGGCAGGGGCGACTCTACCCTAATTGGCAGTGGAACGTTGTGTGTGTGTGTGTGTGTCTGTCTGTCTGACCTTCTGCCTGTCCGTCTGGCATCTGTTCACCAGTCAATACCAATAAAAGCTACAACTATCTTGTGATAAGTCTGTCACTGTGCAACACCTAGCACAATGCAGGGGGAAAAAAAAAGGAAAAAAAGCAGCAGAGATTTGTATCTCTGCCATGTAATATGATTCATCACATGACACACAATTGCGCCAGGCTGCGCGTACAAGTGTTTTCATAACATCCTGGAGAGAGACTGCAGACAGAGCGCACTCTGATCCTATCGCAGGACACAGTGTACCAGAATGAGAAACTACAGTCATGCAGAGGTGTCGTGAGCGCGCCACGGGCGGGTTCCTGGGACGCACGCGCCATCTGCTGGAGGAAAAAGGGAACGGCCTCGGAAAAATGCGAGCACGCGGGGGTGCTGAGGAGGATTCCAGGTCGAGGAGTGGGAGCCGGCTTTGATGTGCTGCTGGCATTTAAGGAAACCACTCCGGGCCATGGATGGCAGGTTAGTAATCAAGCCTGTCTGCTCGTCTGCAGCTCTTGTACCCAGACTTAATAACCAGGTTGGTGTTTACAGGCCTGGGAGTCGAGCCTCGCACACACACACACACACACACACACACACACTCATAAAAAGCAAAAGAGAAGCAGGAAGACAGAGAGCGAGAGAGAGAGAGAAGTGTATCAGTATTTTGAGAGTGTGAAAAAAGAAAGAGACAGAGTTGGCCGTCTGCCCACGCAAATGACAAGCGCGTTCCACCCACTGAGTCAGACGCAGCGCAGTGCTGTGACTACCGAGGCTCGGTTGTCAAGGAGACCCTCTCTGTTTGTCAATTAAAAGGAACTCCGCGTGACGATGGCCCCGACCTCCGGAGCGAGCGTCGCATCCGGAGACGAAAACAAAGAGGTCGCCCGACGGGACGGAAAGTCAGCACGCTCAGACCGCAACGCAGCCGACGCGCACCCAGCAGCCGCAGAGGCATGAGAAGGAGAGAGGCAGCTGCCGAGAGAGAAAACGCAGACACACCTAGTGGAAAAGCACAGATGAGTGCCTCCGCAGAGAGAAACATGCACAGAGACATTGAGACTTAGGAGAAGGGCGTCTGCTGACCACTCTCTGGCAGCGCGGGCCACTCCCCGGCTCCTGCTGCCAGGCGGCCCGTTTCAATAATGGATCACAGGTAATTAGACGGCGCTCTCATACATTATTCACCTCAGACAGGGACAGGCAGACCACTCGCCCTCATTCTCGCAATGCACCGCCACCGAAAGGCGAAGCTCGCCTTGCTCTTGCCAAGTCCAGGTGAATTTCTTTTATTTATTTATTTATTTATTTATTCATTTGGCCTCTTTCTCACCTTGTTCCCGCTGCTGGTCCCGCTGCTCCATGGACACCAGGGCGGAGAAGTGGGCCTGGTCGTAGGCCAGGACCAGCGGCGAGCAGTGGCAGCGGCTGGGAGGCACCTCCAGGGGCAGGTAGAGTCCTCCGAACGGGATGGGGGCAAATGCTGGGAGAACAGAGAGAACACGGGGGTGACGGGGGAGGTGCAGCCAGCCCGGCATGCTTTTTGTCATCATACTAAGTATAAGAGAAGAAGTCCGAGGAGTCACCCGTCCATGTCATTTGAAATAGCTGCCATTGGCTTTGCTAAGTTTTGCAGCAATAGCAATTCTGATCCAGATTTTTAAAAGAAATATACAATTAAAAAAACGTGCACACAAATGCATAATGTTTTGCATTTAAAATGAATTGACTTTGCTGCATACTTTTACAATGTTTTAATGTCTTGCAACTTTTCTAACTGCCAGTGTATTTGCTTTGCAGGGTGGCACGGAGATGGGTGAATAGCAGATATAGTTGCTGGATCATCCACTGGTTGGAGACCTGGTGGGACCAAGAGCCTTTATTGTGTGTGACATTTAGTGTGTCAAGTGGCTGTATTTCCTGCTTTTGTCTTATGTGGCTCCAGCAGAGCCCCATGACACCATTAGGTTACAAAGCGGGTTGGATAATGGATGGAGGTTTAGATTTAAGGTTTCTATGCAAGCTCATAAACTAAATACATGTGTGTGTGTTTGATTTCATTCCAATATATTGTTTTTGGTGTCACTAATGTTCACATAAGCAGATGAACCGATGATACCTTCTCCTCCTGAGTCTCTGAGCATCGTGTCGGCCACCACCACAATCGGCCTGCGCAACACGTGGGCCAGCACAAACACATGGAACTCCTCTAGACTCTCGTAGACCGGATCCTCGGAGTTATCCACCCTGCGCATGAAGCACAAACACAGTGGGATCATGGGATGCAAAGACAAATTTCCCCAACAGGCGAAACGAGAAAGGCGCCTGCCGATCGAGCACCTGCATAATCTGTCACGATCCGCTTGGATCCGCGTCGCCCTCCCGGCTCCCTTTAACGGGCGCGGGCGGCTAGGTGGACGCGGACCCATCTGTGACTTATGTGCTCGAGTGGAGGAGAGAAGGAGGGAGAGAGCGAGGGAGGGTGAGACGGAGAGAAAAAGCTGAGGCGGAGCTCTCAGGCATGAAACCGCCAGGGGACCGGTGCATGTGCAACAATTAAGCTGTCAGCCACACACACACACACACACACACACACACACACACACACACACACACACACAACAGCCACGCCGCCAAATTCACTCTAATAAAGAGCCTCTTAATATATGAATCCCACTCATCCTATTTAGGGGCTCATCTCACACTAGGACCATTAAAAGATCCCTAACCTGATTACTGTATTACAGTCAAACTCTGTGAGAGGTTAAAACCACTGGGCTAAATGAGCAAACTGCGCTCTTTGATGGCATGTGGTCACTGATCGAGGGCAGAGACCCAGGTAAGACGCTGCAACCCGTCGAGACGACGTGCGACTAGATGCCGGTCTGTGCCAGGCTGCTTAACGAATCTCTGTGCTCATCATAGCTGTGTTTTCCCAGCCGCCAGATCAGCTGCTCTACCTAGAGAGAGCCTCATACACTGAGTGAGTGCCTGTGTGTGCATGTGTGTGTGTGTGTGCGTGTGGATCTCAGTGAAAATGGAAACAAGAGATACACCACAAGGTTTCTATGCGTGGGAGGAGGAAACCAGAGTTACTTTCCAATCTGCCTCTGTAGCCTGAGATAAACCCACTCTAACCGTTTTTTTTATTTATGCAACAATGCGTGTGCATGTGTGTGCGTGTGTGTGCGTGTATCGTATGTGCTGCAGCACATAAGGTGGGGAGGCAGTGCAGAGGGCAACCAGTAGATGGCACAGTCCCACATGAGAGCTGAATCGGAGCTGTGCGGGACGAGAGGCACGTGGCTCTCTCTCCGCCTGGTGCGGTGTACGTTGAGGAGAGGAGAGCAGCATGTGTTGTGTCTCTGGGATTCACAGTGTGGGCATGCCTGATGAGGGCCGGGCGAGGGAGAGGGGAGGAGGAGGTGGGGGAGGTAAGGGGTGGGGGGGGGCAGTCTCCTTACCCGCCGCTGGTGTTGCCGTTTTTGCTGAGGTGAGTGCGCGGCTCACTGGAGGCCAACTTGAGCAGCTCGTTCCACTCTCTCTCCCACTCCTCCTCGGTGTACACCAGTCCTGACTGCACACACACACACAAGTGGGAATTCTGATAAGCACATGCTGACTCTCACCCACACAGTCCCTATTATTATTCAGTCGAGGTTATCTCCTGGAGCTCGCACGCATCTAGGCCTATGTACGTGTACACATTTCTGCAGTTAATTGACACGATGCTGAAACGACTGGAGGACGCTGAGAGAAGATTTCTGCCCAAAAACTTGAGCTTCACACGTGACTGGGCCACCGAGACGCCTCGGGCATTTATTAAAACATGAGCATCCCGAGCTATCTTTGGTGACACCGTTTTTCTAATTGACTGGCAGATCGTTTAATCCAGGCACATCAAAAGAAAGGATCTTAGGCAGGGGTGCACCTATGCATCAGCTGAACGTTGGTATCGGCCGATATTCACCTTGCTGACTTGAAAAATAAGGATGACATGTGCAACCTATGGTGACGTAGACCGGCTGTTGTTTATCTGTCAAGTTGTATATTGTCTTGAATTGGAGGAGAAACCTCTTTTTTCCTCTTTTTTTGGGAGGACGTGACTTTGCAGAGATGCAAATGGCTGTGTGTATGCATATTCAAGTTGTTAAAATCAAGCAAAATGTCGTTTTGGTCTCCACCATCTTGGAGAAAGATCTGTGAGAGGCTGAGTGATATTTCAAGAGGAGGTGCTTCAAGCTTTAACGTGTTAAAGCTTAAGTAAGTTATTTAAGGTTGTTTCATAAATTTCAGTTTTTCAGTTTGTATGCACAGCTGAAAGATTTAGGCCATCTTCCTATATGAAGACTGAAGATTTCTTTGTTTCATTCACACCAAAGAGAAATAAACAGGAAAAACACACCGGGTATCAGCCAAATTGTTGTTTTAAACATCAGTATTAGGAGTGGCTCCAAATGTCACTGCGGATGCATCTGCAGAGGCTCCGACACACTCTTGGTATCCTCAGAGAGACTATTTTTCTCGCAGCAAACATCCACAGCCACATTAAATCAGTGCTTAATAACGGCGGCTGTGAGTGGCTCATCCCTGCCTCCTGCCCGGGCGGATTAATAACTTGTCATTAGAAAAAGGAAGACGCGATTTGAGCCGGACTCTCTGCCAACCTCCTTGTTCTGCTGAGTCTGCTGCCACCTCCACCTCCTCTTCAGGGCGTCTCTCTCGGCGCCGCTCTTCATCATGGTGTACAGGGATTTCCTCAGCATCAGGTCTCTGTCGTGGAAGCCCCACATCCCTGCATGGCGACACAACAAACAACACCTTCAGGGCTGAGGCTGAGGCTGAGGCTGAGGCTGAGGCCGAGGCTGAGGCCGAGGCTGAGGCGGCGGAGCCGTCCTTATGAGGGTGACCTCATCTCCTTAACTTTGCATCTAAAAATGTCTTTCAGTGCTCATCAAAGGGGGGCCTTAGTTGTCTAACTGTCAGTGTGGATTACATTAGCTCGGCTGCCTCTAACCCCGAAAGCTCCTGCGCTGCTCCTGCTCGTCCTCCTCGGGCCGGGGAGTCGACAGCCCGCTTCAGCGGGGACCTGGGCGCTTCCCCCTGCAACGTATAGGTCACTCACCTCCCTTCCCTCGCCTCCCTTCCTCCCTTCTCTCCTTCCCTCCTTACCTCCCTCCCTCCCTCCTAGTCTCCGGCTCACGCCCTTGCCTGCGTCGGGCAGCTGTGACGCAGCCCTGCTGCTGTTATTAGACAGCTGTGACACTGACTCACAGATGTGCCACACCAAGAAATCCCGACCGACGCCGCAATGCTAAGCAGAAGTTAACCACTGAAGGTTTTCATGTCGTCCGAGCCTTCCAACACGGAGACTGGACCTGCGACCCTCCCATTAACGCGCAGCGTTACGAACCGTGGCAGCGATCCAAGAGCAGTGCCGTGGATGCAAAGCAAACATTTGCTGCTGGTTCTGCTTCACGTTAAATGCAGCTGTTGAGACGCGGGTCGACTTTTTTCCCTAATGAAATCATCACATTATGTGCGACGTGGCTGTCAAAGAGCTCTGCTGTTACAAGCACTTTCATTAAAAAAAAAAAAGCCTCCACAAAACAAGACAACCATTATTTTCTGCGCCTTTGACGCCGGACCAGTTTGAGATATTGCAAAGAGTAATGGGAGAGGACAGGCTGCTTTTTAGCCAGTTATTGCCTGGCTTTATTAATATGACACTGCTTTGCTTTGCCGCCCCCACATTTGCATGAGCCGTAGTATGAAGCCACAGCGACTGCAGGCGGAGCTGGTCGGCAGCTGAAATCTGAGATGGCCACTCTAAATATCCTGTCGTGTGCATGAGTAGCTCACCTAACGAGGCAGCGTGCAGGAGGCAGTTCCCGTCCCCTGTGGTAGCCAGAGGGAGCAGCTTCTTACAACTGGTGCACATGGTGGACCACCAGTTCAGACGCCCTGCACACACACGCACACACACACACACACACACACACACACACACACACACACACACACACACACACACACACACACACAGAAAACACAAGGAGGCCATGAATTATGCACAGAAACAATGGAAACACACTAAAAAGAAGTTGAATCTAATCTAATGTATGAATGAGAGAGCTCTGTGATTATGTAATGTACAATGTACAAACGCAATGGAAGAAGATATGTTTATCCAGGTTAATTACATAATGTACAATGTACAAACACACATGGAAGAAGATATGTTTATCCAGGTTAATGTGGCTCTTGTGGTTAGTGGTGTTGCCTCACACAAAGGGAGGATCAGGATTCGACTCCAGAGTTGCAACAAGTTTGCAAGTTCTCTCCATTGTCTGCATGGGTCCTAGGGTCTAGGTCCAAAACCATGCATGTTTGCATGTCTACAACAAGGTGTGAGTATAAAAGGTGTGTGTTCTGAGATGGACTGGTGACCTGTTCTGGGTGTATTCCTGCTTTCACCCTATATGAGCTGCGACTGGACCCTGTGAGTCCGTAAGGGTACAAAGCAGGTCTAGAAAAAAATGTATAGGTGGGCGTCATTTAACATCATTCCTAACATGGCCTGATATCGGAACAAAGAGAAGGATATAATCCACAAAGAAAGACACCTTGGAGCTATGGACCTAACAGGACTCATGGGTGTTAAATCAAAATGGAGGAACACTTTGTGTACAACCAGGAGTTGATCTGTAACGAGAACAATAACGCAAGTCCACAACGATACGTCTCGGGATGCTTGTTCTGCGGCGCATCACTTCTAATTATTCCGTCTGTGGTGAATGTTTCCTGGGGGGGGCAGACGAGCGAACAGGCAGCTGCCATGATGTGTGTGGGATGCGGTCAGCGCGGGGGCAGCTCCTCTACCGCTAACTGCCCATTGAGATCTATTAACCAACAAGCATAATTAGCCTCAATAGCGGTGATTAGCGCGGGCCATATGCACGCACACGCCCGACGAGCATCGAAACCCCTGACTCTCTCTCTGTGACTCTCTCTCTCTCTCTCTCTCTGTCTCTCTCTCTCTCTCTCTCTCTATGTGCTGCTTGCGGCCCAGTCTGTCTGTTACAGTACCTCCACTTCCTGCTCCATCGCCGGCTGCTCGTGGCCCACAGGGAGAGGCGGGCGGCCCCGGGCCAGGCAGCCCGGGCTGCTCTGAGCCGCGGCCCCGTCCGACCGCATCACTTATTCAGCGACGGTAAACACAGAGGAGGCTCTGGATGATTCACCCCCTCGCTGAGGATGGGGATGCCAACGCAGATGCCGCATCTCTCGTGTTAAATTTGCATCGGCCGCAAACGTTCCGCGTCACGTCGTGTTCACCGATCTGAGTTGATACGTACGATTCAACGGCTGGCAGAGGCGTACAGCGGGACGCTGCCCCTTGTGTTACCTTTTCTTAATTTCAGATTTGCATATTTCATGGGAATGTCGCAGCTGTCCACGGTTTGTGATGCATATGATGCGGATTAAAGTTGAGGCGGCGCGAACGTTTTTTTTTCGACTGTAAATCACTCGTCACTGTAGATCAGATCATCCGGTCGGCCGAAAAGATGTGCTCTTCTGTGCATTTAAATTGTTGTTGTGGGTTGAAAGTTTCGCTGCAGAGCAGTGCTTGATGATCTCCGCGGGCGCGGCGTGGGGGAAATCTGCCGGAGGATTTGAAACTTCGCTAACTAGTTTCTCTCCGTTAGTTCAAAGCTTCAGCTGGGAGACGAATCCTCTGGGACGCTCGGGTGCTTTGAATTAGTTGTTGTCATCTCGCTTCCAGATGATGCCGCGTCTCTGATCTGCTCCGTCTCCCCGTCTGATCTCAGTCTCACCTTCTGCATCTCGCTCTACGTCGCGTTTCGACGCGATCCGGATCTAGAAGTAGAGGAGGAAATCTCCAGGCGCTACACCTACCGGCCTGTTCCAGGGCCATCATGGTGGACTGCTCTATCAGGTCTCTCTCGATGAAGCTCCTGAAGTCCTCGCTGTACACGCTGAGGTCGGGCAGCTGGAATGTGTAGATGGGCATCTCCAGGGGGAACTGCTCGCTGGTGCACTCGCTGGCCACCTGCAGCCGCGCCAGGGAGACGATGGCAGAGCTGGCGTGGGAGATCCCGCGGGACAGACGCTTCTCTGGTGGGGAGAGGGAGGACACGAGGGAACAAGGACGAAAACCAGAGGAGAGAGAGAGTCAAAGGGGACCTAGAGCGAGAAAACGGTTTGTAGCTTGAATAGCTGAATAGCAAACATCCTTGTTTATGTACAAACAACATATGTTGAAATGTAGCTTAAGAATGCAAACCTGAATAGATACTGAAACGTGATGCAAAAGGTGAAAATAACAGCACATGACTGCGAGGCAACAGTTGTTCTCCTCTGATTCTGGCTCAAATAACATACAGTATAAGCCTCCTCTGGATTCAAAGCTTTGTTGCTCAGCACATAATGTAAAGTCACCTACTGGCAGGTAAAACAGCATACCACAGTTAAGTGTGCGGTTGCCAGATTAGCATAAAAAGGAACAGTATTGAACTTTATCAATGTTACACCAATTGTGTGATTGACAAGAGCCCCTGGTGAATTTCCGATGAAACCGATGTTCCATAGCTTCTACGTTAACACCAGGTAGAGACGCGATCCAGACGCAGTCGTTGTGCACGAGGCCCTCCTACCTTGTGCATTGTCCTCCTGCTTCTGTGGGCACGGCCTGTCGATCTTGCTGACATGGGTGGGCGTGTCACGCGCCTCTGGCTGCTTGTAGTAGCGGCCCTCGTTGAAGACCTGCGGCAGGTTGGCAGTGTGGACCTGCCTGAGCTCCTCGTAGTCATTTAGAGCAGCACTGAGGTCCCAGTTTTTACCTGACACACACACACACACACACGTATCTGACTGATTGCACATTGACAACACTCAATCCTCATTTTTCACTCCAAAAAGCATCCAGAATCTTGTTCCCACGCATCTGGTGCAACAAGACACTGTTCCCTGCAGTTTACGGTAAACAGGTTCATCTCCAGGTGATTAATAGAGCAGAGCTACAAAGGACAGTGTGTGTGTGGAGTGGTAAGTCCTGTGACTTCAGTTACATTTTTGTACGTATACAACTGATACAATATATGTATATGTAAGTATGCATACAGTTCTCTCTTTTTGAGAGCTTTTTTAATGCTTTTTGTCCTGTTGTCATCCTAGTGATGTCTTGGGCCTTACATAGTGTATTTATTCATTTATCTATTTATTTTTCTTTTGTGCAAACCTGTACTGTACAGTTTAGGTTATTTTCTGCAGTTTCGTTGTACCTCATACATACACAATGACAATAAAGATTATTAATATTAAGCTTAAACAACCATCATTCACTTGACACTAATTCTGCTGTGTTCAAATGAGGAGACAAATGATCCCAGATAAATTGAAAAAGCAGAACAGGTGAAAAGAAAAACTTCAGAAAAAAGTATGAGTGACTAGTCCTTGCGGTGGACTGAGGGCGGACTGAGGGCTTTTATGTGTCATGTCCACGTGTCTGACTTTCTGGTTTCTTCCCACAGTCCAAAAATACACCTGTGTTGAGGTCAATGTGAGACTCTAGATTGTCCTTAGGTGTGAGGGGGTGAGCGTGTGATGTGTGTAGCGGCATGCAGATTTCAGCGGCTTTGATCTCCCATAACGCAAGAAATAGGCGCTCATTAATTCACAGATCGTCTTTAATAATGAACCCGGGCTGTGACGACGTATGTAGGTGCTACGTCTGCATTAAAAGAAAACTCCATGAGGAGAGAGGCTGCTGGAGCTGGAGGTTGGGGTGGTGCCACAACGCTGAAAATGGCGACGGGGAGGAGGAAGATCTCTTAACGGAGTGACAGCCCTATCCCTCACGCCGGGCTGTCTCCTCTGGGCGAAGCCTCCGCCTTGTAACAGCTCAGCGCCGCCTTCCTCGTGATGCCGCGGGAACTATCAGCAATGATCTTCATAAGAAAACACTCCCATCGACGCCTCGCGGCCGAGGAGGCCCGGGCCCGCGTGTCACCGGAGAGTCAATGCAAAACCGATTGCGCAGCATCGATCTCGAAGCGGCTCGGAGCCGCGCAAATCCGGGGGAGAACAACCTGAGCCAGCGAGCACCTGGGCTTTAAATGCCTCCACGTTAGAGACGCAGCGTCCCGGTCCCTCCATTCGCGATGGCTGCCGTCAGCAAAAAGACTCCCGGATGAATTCATCCGCGTTACGAACGCGCCTTATCCCCGTCGATTAGCAACACAGCTCTCGCTGAGCTCCGTTTGTCTCGTTTGAGGACTCTGAATTAAACAATGGGGGGATTTTCTATATAGGGACTCCAGAAGTAGATCAAACACGGGCACGCGTCACAGCTAAGCTAACCGGACATATTTAGCATTCTACCATCAGCTGCAAAATCATCAGACCTTCTATTCCTCTTTCTTCCTCGCCCTCGCTTCTGATAATATTGCCCACAAAGGTCACAATCCTTTATTCAGTACACAAACCAGCCTCTTGGGGGAAGCACCACATGTGTCACATTTCCCCTTATGCCCCTGTGTGTGTGTGTGTGTGTCTCGGTTTCCTCCCTACACCATCCTGAGTCAGTCCGGGGTCACGAGCGGCTGATTGATGCAGATATGGAAAGTAGAGCTAACACCAGCAAGACGGCAGCGGGCATTTCGCTGAAACGGGGCATCCTTCGCCTGAGCGCAGTGTCTCGTCTGGTGTCTGTTAGCGTCACGCGTATGCCCCCGCGGCTTTGAGCCAGAGCAGAATCAGGCAGGGGAAGAAAGAAAGAGAGACCGAGGGGAGAGGGTGAGACAGACACCCAACACTTTAATTCTTTTATCAGACGAGACACCAGCTGCAGAACGCACACACACACACACACACACGCAGACACGCAGAGACAGAAAAGACTGCGGGAACACACTGCGTCCTGCGCACACACTCCACAAGGATTTCATCCCCCTAATGGATGTGTGATTAACGTGGCGGGCGCGCTTTTATTCCTGTAAAGCACACAAAACTGCATCCGCGCTCAAAGCTCAGCATTCCTCTGCCGCAGCGTCAGGTCGCGGCGTCGGCCCTCGCTCCTCGGGAAAACAAGGCAGCGATAACACAAACATCGCTTTTACGGCCCTATCCGGACGCCCGTCAAGCGGCTCTCCCTTTGCTCTCCCGTTTTGTTTTCCCTCTTTTTTTCCTTCCCCAGCGCCACTGTATGTAAGCTATACAAGTGCCAGCAGCACTCGGCTCCTCAATGAGTTCCAATGAATGGGCACAAAGCTCTCCCAGGGGAGTGCACTCGTAAAACCGTCACACTGACCTCTAAATCAGCGAGCTGGCTCACTGCTGGGAGCCCCGCTCCTCTCCCCACCTCCTTTGTTCCCCACGTCTCTCCCTCTCCCCTCGTTTCCTCCTCTCACGGCGGGTGGAGGGTGGGGGGGGGGTAGAGCAGAAAACTCCCCACCGTCGCTCCCCTCTCTTACGTAACGAGCCGCCCACCCGTCCCGGAGCTGGCGGCGGCGTCTCTTACCTTCCAGCAGGTCTCGTGCCAGACCCGGTTCTGCCCCCGTGGACCGAACAAAGTCTGACAGGACCGCGTCCATGTCCAGAGTCATGTGATCATGTGTGTGCGCTGCCCAAGGTGCAGCGGTGGCCTTGGTGGACGCCAGCCTTCACGTTCTCATCTGGAGACAGGGAGGGAGGAGAAACAGGGACATCAGGGCTCAGAGCACATCCTCGCTTTACGTTGAGCGGCCTCCTGCCGATGACTAACCTGTTTTTGTGTGTGTGTGTGTGTGTGTGTGTGTGTGTGTGTGTGTGTGTGAGAGTGTGTGTGTGAGTGTAATGCTTCACAGCTCTCACAGTCTTGTGAACTGCCCTCCACTCCCAGTGCCCCTCCCAGCTTTTGATAGCAGTCATAACACAATATCCATCAGCACAGACGTAATATCAACAATGCAGCCGAGAGGTCGTGTCCAGGACGCACCTGCCCGACTCCAAAGCTTTGGCCCCCTGCCCACGAGCAAAACAACGCTAACCCACCCCCCCCCCCCCCCCCCCTCTCTCTCTCTCTTCCTGCCACCCGGTGTCAACCAGGGGTTTCTGGGTAGGATCCAGCATCTTCCACCGCATCAGTTCTCAGAGCTGGACAGCGAGGAAGGATGTGCAGCGAGTGGCCGTTTGGTTTGAGATTCGCTGAGATGTTATTTCACAGAGCGGCGCTACGTAGCACCAGGGCTCTAATGGATCTCCACGAATCGATCGAGATTCAAGACGGTCGAGCTGTTTGTTTGCCATGTGGGCACAAACGGGACAAGGCAGTCTGGATACGTAGGAGGACACGAGATATCAAATGAAACGCATGAAGCGCGATTAAAACAACAGGCGCTGACTTCAGTGCTGAACAATGAAAAAATGTTGGCATAAAAGACAGACTCTACCTACTTCCTAAAAATAATAAAAGCATGTTTTAAGTGAGGATTTGAAAGCAGACAGATGCTGTAGCAGCAGTATAACACGCTGAGGATGCTTCAAATTTAACACTATGCAAAACAAAACGAAAACTCAGAAGTACAGAAGAACTGCAATTATGGTAGAGATGTAGTAAAAGGAATTGCAATTTGCCCATATGTCAAATTTGTTGCACTGTATTACCTATATTTATGGCATAATTTATAACATCCAGATCTAAATTCAACAGAATTATTAGTCGTGTTTCCCATTACAGTTCTGCATAAGATAAAAGCAGTATTTCAGACCTTTAAGGATGATGGATGATCAAAACAGTTTAGAAAATGTTCAGTCTCTTCCTCCACAAATACTAAACATCTTGTTTAAAGTGAGCTGGTCATGTGACCCCCCCATACATCACTTACATGGGAGCATAAATATTTAGCCATATTTGAGTTTTTTTTTTAAATCTAGGCTTTATGCGTATCTAGGGGAAATGGAAGCAAATATTGTTATGAACTGACAATTAAATGACTTACTGATTATAGAGCCTCTTTACGGAACACGTTTATAGTGCGTCAAAGTTTATATGAGCGACAAACGCGGCCTTGTTAGGCGGCAAACAGGCGCGCCGCCTCCCTGGAATGGACGAGGAGTGAACGAGTCGTTCCACCGGAGGCTGCGTGGGTGACGCTCCGAGCATTGTCGAAACAAGCCGCCCACCGGGGGCCCAGCGGCTCTGACACGGGGCCCTCTGTCTCTCTCTGTGCGCTACCTCTGACCAGGGAGGGCTCGCTGCAGCCGCTCCGACTACGCCTGCCAGTCTCAGGACGCCACACGCCACGTGGCAGACCTCCTTCGAAGCGGGGATGTACTACCCCGACGCAGTGGCACATGTTTTTAGCATGTATGGCCCACATGACGGCCCGGCAGCGCCTTGCTGTTCGAATCGCAGAGAGAGGAATATCGTTGCTCGAGACCCGGCAACTTGGGTCTTTATCGTATGCATTTTTAATGAGTCAAAGCTGCACTCAAAGCTGTAGTTTAGTTGACCTAGTTAACTGTCAGCCATTTGCACTTTGTTGCATTGTTGTGCCCGGAGAATTTAAGCGTGTGCACACTGCGTGGAGGGCAGGGCAGATGTGACATCGTTCATGTTCTGTTAGTCTTTACTAGTGACTGTGTGTCCTCATGGAAAAGTTTACAGACTTCAGTTCAACACAACTACATTGTTGATTTTTGTTTGTTTCTATTGGCACAGTGACAGGACGGGATGTCGGGATTCAACAAATTAAGTCAAAATTCCCTCATCTCTGCTCATCTCCTAAATGGGAATATTTTCTGGTTTATGTCTTTTATGACAAAGAACTGAATATCACTGAAGCGAGGACAAGGAAAATCACTCCCACAGCCACTCCCAGTTCTTTTCATTCCAGTTATTTGTGGTGAGTCCCAGTAACTTTCCTTACACTTCCCTGCAAATGTTAAATACCTCGAGGTACATCCGTCCATTATGGCGTACTAAGGGGCAACACAAAGAGGCCCCGGTCACGACGCTTCATGATCATCATATTACCAGATGACGTCAGATGCTTTTTGTTCAGAGCAGGTAAATGTTTGTTTGTGGTCTACCTCAACCAGGAAACTCAAAAAGGCCCAAAAGTCTATGAGCTATTTGCCTTTGTTGAGGGCCCAGGGACATACATGTGCATAATTACACTCTCCAGGGGCGGACACTTAACCCGGTGTGGAATAATAGGCCGCCCGTCGAGAGAGAATCACAATATTGCTATGCCGGGCAAAAAGCCCCGAGTGTGTGGTGGTGTGGAGCGAGACACAGAAATAGCTGAATATTATAAGTCATGACCTCATCTCTTCCCTGAAGAACGGCCCTATTCAGATCGCTTTCCCTGTGGGAGGTAATTATGAGTCAGAAACACCCTCGTGTGTGTTTTTCTATCTGATACAGAGAAAAATAAAAAATAAAAAACACGTGGGCCAGAGCAACCTGGGACCGCTCGGCTTCCTGTTAATCATAATGACAGAGTGCACATTTGTCACACGCGCACATAATGGATCGGGCTGCTGTGAAATGTGACGGCGTCGTATCAGCGCGGCGACCTAGAAAAGAGATCCACTTTATGAGGATCTTAATTTCAGCCCCGTGAAAAGATGAGGGGAGATGTGTTATGATTCAATACCGCAGCAGTCGGTTAGATGCGATTTTACTTTACGTGCATGTTTGCACGTTTTTCCTCCAGGTACCCCAGATACCTGTCGTCCAAGGTGCGAGTCTGAAAGTGAATGTGATGTGTGTGTGTGTGTATGTGTGTGTGTGTGGTCCTCTTGCACTACTTTGTATCATTTACAACTCCTCACGTCTTGTGCTATTGTGTTGTTACATTTACTTTATAGCATACATGCTGTAAAGTAAATGTACTGTAGTACATAATGTCAATGTAAAATACAGAATGTAAAGTGATTGTCCACATAATATATGATCGAAGCAACTTTCAGTTATTTATCTACAGTGCCTTTCTGTCATAATGAAGACATCTAGTGTGTCACTGTTTCTCATGATTTCATCTATTTTCTGGACAACATTGACTTTCTAAGGCAAAGAGCTGGTAATGAATATCCCCTGACTATCTCCTGACTCCACCTCTCACCTCAAAGCCTGTTCCTTGAATGCTACAGTGATTCTGTTGGATGTCTCACATACTTTCAGTATTTTTGCTGAGGGTTGTTGAGGAGCCATCTGATGACCGGGGTCGGGGCAGGGGGTTGGGGGGGGAGGGGCGGGGACTGTGCAGACCAGACGCAGCTCTAGTCCATGGCTTCAGAGGCAGCGGAGGAGGAGAGGAAGACGGCGGGGAGGCAGAGAACCCTGAAACACAGAGACAACTGAGAGTTATCGGTCAGAAACAGAAAGTTACGCGTCTAATTCTGATCGACTGAAGCTGCTGCGAAACCCCCGGTCGCTACGCATCTGTGACCGCATCGGTGTTAATATTCAAATGCCAGACGGTCCCCCAGGTTGTTGCTCTCAGCACCTGTCATTTAGAAACTGGTCGCTCATCAAACTTCCTTAAAGTACTGCTTTTGAACAGCTAATAGATCATCACTGACTGCATCACTTCCAAACGCTGGATGGCTGTGAATCGTCTCCACAGAGCTGCATCACGTCCCCTTAGGTTTGTCTCCTCGAACCAGAGCTCCTGAGAGGCTCCTCTGACGCAGTCTCATGTTCAGGTTCTCACACCGGGATGCAGGTGTTTGTGTGACGCCGAGAGGGAAAGTGCAGACTTAGGCGTCCTCTCTGAAGGCAAACGTGCTGATGCCGGAAGGTCGGTGGCGCGTGACGCAGCGGGCGGAGCCGCCACGGTGTGGCGTGCAGAGACACACACACATGGAAACGGTGAGAGAGGAGTGTGAGGAGGGCAGCGGCTCAGAGAGCAACAGAGGAAACTCAGACCACGTTCTGCCGCTGTCCCTGGCGGATCACACCAGTCTATGGCTCTGGCTCTCTCTCTCTCTCTCTCCATCTCTCACTCTCTATCCCTCTCTCTCTCTCTCTCTCTCTGCGTCCTTTCAAGAAAGAACAACCAGCAAGTGCTGGGGAGTTAGTGTCAAAACCCCCTAAGTGTGACTGATGCACCCTTTGGTGTCATAGCAGAAAAAAAAAAGAGGTTCATATACTGTACATCCTCTGTTTATTTGAGCCACGTCTAGATATCTGAAAATTAAAGAGGACCTAGAACGAAAAAGAACTTCTATCTTGTATATTGAGTGCGTTGTTTAGCATGGAAAGTGGAGTCACGTGTTCATTCATGTGAGTGGCAGGCAAGACGACCAAAGCCGACCAAATGTGTGGTTGCCAGATAAACATGAAAGGGGCCGTAATATTCCTGCATCTAAAAACAGGATTCTGTCAAATAGCATCTGAGGAATTTCTGATGAAACTTACGCTATTTTAGCACCAATGAACAAGGGTAAATTCTTCATTCAACATATTTTATGACACTGTATACACAGTATATGACACTAGTGCAACCATCACGCTTTCAACCCCGTCTGCTCGGTCACATCCGGGTGTCAAAATGTGCCAGTCAAGCAGGAGTTATATGACTAACACGGTCCTGAATGAATACTGAGAGTATTTGTGTTGAACAACAATGAAGAGGGCCCAGAATGGAAAGTCTGCCTGAGTCATTTATAGACGTTGTGTGACACCTAAGGTGGCCTTATCTTATCTATACATCAGGCGTATCATGTCTGGTAAATGCAAAGAAGTTGGAAGTTGAAAAGCAACACAGTATTCAGTGAAGTACAATATGCTTCTTGTATTTTCTATTTACATGATCACTTGTATATCTAAACTAAAATTCATGATAATTTCTCAAATCTCAAGACTGCACACACTATTCACTCAAACACAGTGAAGGCAATTTAGTGCCCCCAGTTGAGCAAACTTGCATGTTTTTGGATCGTGGGACGAGACTGAAGCCCCTTCATCCAAAATAGGAAGTGAACCCACGTCCCTCTTCCTATGAGGGGACCACCACATTGCCCCATTTACATAGGGTACTGTATACCTATGTGTCCCAGGCCACTGGGGAAGCACAATCCAGTGTGTTACATAATTGCACAGACAAATGGGGTTGGGGGGGGGGGTGTCGGAAATGGCATCAGGCCAAATATGAAAATGGGTCATAAAAATCTGATCTGGCAAGCGGAAGTGTACTTTACGTTGTTGCCAATTTACATTAAGTGTATTTTTAAAGCAATACGAGGATGCTTATACTGTAGTATTGCTACCATTAGTTATGTGGGAGTCAACTTTTCAACATCGCTGAATTGAATTACAAAGTTGTTCGGGGCGAAGAATAAGAGATTTTCTTGTATCTTTGCAATACCGCGGGTACACGGTGCAAGCCTGTGCACCTGCTGATTAGTCAGTGCGTGTACGCTGCTATATTTGGGTCACAGATGAGCAGACGATGTTCGCGGCAGGCTTGAACTTGCGGTCTCAGTGCTTCAGACCACGGAGGGGAAACGTGTGGCCTCGCGCGCTTCTTCAATACTGCATCCACACGCCACTCCACTGTCACTTTGTTCCCTCTGATAATCCTCCCGTGTCAACGCCGAGGCACAGGCGATTTAGTGCAGGACAGTGCCAAGTTGTGCATTCGCCATATTACTGTACTCACACACACACACACACACACACACACACACACACACACACACACACACACACACACACACACCGTGTCTACCTCCTATGGTCCACTGACCCGTGCGTGTGCTCTGCCTGCCTGCGCTCCCTCCATATTTACTGGGGCTCATTTGTAGACGGTGAAAACCGGAGACGCTGGATTTGTTTCCTAATCGAGTGTCGGACAGTCGACCGTCCGTCTCAATCAGCGTCAAACGTAACAGCTACTTAAATATACGCAGCACGTCTCTCCACAAATGACAGACGCCACTCGAATGCGAGGGAAAACACGGAGTAGAGCCAACTATTATGAATGAGCCACCCGGGGAGCTGTCAGGGGGCGCCCTGCCGAGAGCTGTACGTCGCTGTTGTTCTGTGATCCTGGGATGACGGGACGGGCCGTTCAAAACGCCGCTCTCCGCTGCCAATCACCCCGCTATGCCCCAGAAGACAATCAGCCTACCTGCGCGTGGCCTCCAGCAGAGCAGCGGCACAGCGTCTGACTCAGGGAGGGGGAGACCAGAAAACGTACAGCTCACAAACACGCCCGTTTTCCAGCTCTACCCCGTACATAATTGTGATGCAAAAACCGCGGCCACAATATTCATGTTAACAGTGTGAAAACGGCTCCCCACCCACTACTTCCTTTTTTCACGTTTAACACCGTTTTGAGGCTTCACTACTCCAAAGCGCCGGTGAATGAGTCGGCCGATTGCTAAGAGTGAAAAAAACCCAAAAAACTCTGACCTTTGAATTGCTCAATGCGACCAAACGCAGTGGGTTTCCCAGTGACAGGAGGATATGTGCCACTCGGTGTGGGGTTTTTTTTTTGTTTTTCTTTTCTGCGTGTGCGTGTGTAAAAGTCCGTGGCTCTCTCTGTGATGTACGCGTGCGTACGTGTGCAGTTTCTCGGTAATAAGACGAGCTACGGCTGAGATAATTGTCTCCACAGTGAGGCAGCGATCGCCCACATGCGAGGCGGATGCACAGCAGGTGGGAGGTGAACATACTGTACAAACACTTAGACTCTTTGCACTCTTTCTCCTACATCAATGGAAAACGGTCAGGTGGAAAAATCTCGAGACGCACGCCAAGAAGATTAACCTGCGGTATGCACATCTGCAGCTGAATCGTCTTTTTTCGACTCAGCTGGGCAGATGAAAAGCTTCACCTCGTCATGTATCATTGTCGTTTACATTGTTTTTTTGAGATGTGAGAGGCGCTCACATTGGACAGACATGAGTGATAATGACAGACTGCAGTTTCTTGCACTGCACTCATGGATGGTTATTGCCAGCGGAGGGTTTAGTATCTTTGGATTATCACTCGAGGCGTAATTTGCCCAGCTTCACTCTTAAAATGTGTGGCTGAAAGTCTGGTTTGGATCAAGTAACACACGATATTTGATCCTCCCACTCATTACGCTCCACTTATCCACCCACTCTACAGTCTATGTCAGTACGCCTACCGACATGTATCATCGTTTGCCGTCTTGCTTTTTTTTTTCCCGTAAATGACAATTTAATAGGAAATGTTTGCATTTTTGTTCGGTTTAACAGCTGGAAAGTAATAACAGCTGATTTAGTGGTAAGTAGTGTCATCTCACAGCCAGAAGAGCCGCCTGGTTCATCTGCTTACGTGGGCTGATTACAGATGATGGGTTTCTCCACTTATTCTGATTTTCCCCCACAGTCCAAAAACACACAGGTTTAGGTTAACGGGAGGCTTCAAGTTCCCCTAGGTGTGAGTCATGAATAAATGGTGTGTGTGTGTGTGTGTGTGTGTGTGTGTGTGTGTGTGTGGCCTTCTTGTGCACTGGAGATAGTTCCCAGAAGAAAACTGATGGATGGAAGATGAACCGATACAATATCTCTAAACAACTGAGCATGCAGAATCAGTTGCTAATGACTGGGAAACATTTACATTTTCATTTGGTTAAATGGATGGGGAGTAGTGGAGGAGTGAACTGATGCTGGTGCAATATCAAATAAATGTAAGTCTGCATATCTCTGATAATGGGTTTATGCTTAAAGGAAACTCTCAGCTTGCCTAACAATGGCCTAATAAAGGCCTCAACTTGTTATTTTACAGAAAGTGCATCATTTAAGTGCATCATTTCTGAATGACAGTGTCTGTCTGAGTGTCTCCCTCTCCCTCAGTGGCTCTCCCCAGCTTCCCAGTATAGCAGGTGGAGCTCATCCAGCAGCGAGCCGACAATGACCTTTGAAACCCGAACCCGCGGCCCGATTTACAAAATAGTGGCAGGGGACCTGTCCGGCCAGGGCAGGAGATAAGATGTGGGCCTCGCTGGCGAAGAACAAATCAAGTTAGGGGAGCCTCAAAGGCTGTGTGATTGCTTCCCTGCCGGACGGAGCATTTTGGGTTTCTCAAAGCGGGCGGAGAATAACAAATCTTACAATCTGGCTGGGACAAACGGCCCCGCCGGGCCAACCGCGGCTCCCGCGGCTCGGCCGCGTCCCGGCTCAGGCTGCTGCGTGCAACGCTGCGAGATAACCGCCCCGTGATCCCCGTCTCAGGGCTCCGGCTGCTGCGTGCCGGGCACTCGACGCGCCCTGGGTGTTTACCAGTCTCGGAGCCAACGGAGCGAGTGGTTCCACAAAGGCCTGCCAAAAACACAGAAGACAGCTAATAAAAGATGGCATTCATTCTCATCCAGAGCTTATTCACATGCCTGCGCGCTGTGAAATGTCAAGCCACCCTCTCAGTTATGGTCAGAAAGAGAGAAGGGAGGGAGGGGGGCGGGGGGCAAGAACGAGGAAAAGCTGTTTAGCGTGAAACAATGGCAGCTTGCCATCGGAGAGGGAAACGCTAAAAACCGGACGACAGTCTCAAGCGGTTGCCGGTACTGATGTGATTCGATGACTGAAAATACTACGTCGGAAAGTAGCTCCACATGAGGCTCGGGGGGCAGTTGTACAGCGGAGGAACAAACGAGTGCAATGGCAGGGAAACGCATCATTTCCACCTTGCATCACCGCTGAATAATCGACGCACGTCCATTAGGGTGCGTCATAGCACGGCTCGCTTAAAGTGCCATGGAAAATTCATGTAATGGGATATTATAATGTCTCACCAAACTACAAACTAAGCACTTCCACTGCTTCAAAGTCCTTGCTTGAGAGCACCAGATTCAATCAGTGAATTTCAATGCAGAGTGGAAGCAGCACTTGCTATGCAGCCTTCATATCAGTCAGTCAGCCTCAATCTCTCCTCTTTCTCCTCCTCCTCCTCCTCCTCCTGTAGACACAATGGCAGGATTGTACTTGTGGTGATTGTGTACGTGTCTCACTAGGATATAGGGCCAGCAAACATGTGTGTATGTGTGTGTGTGTGTGTAGATTCATGCAATATTAAAGCCGGCCTTTACAATGCGTTTCAATCAAGCAAGTGCTCTTCACCTGGGCGCCGGCTCATCAAGTTAAACCATTAAGATTTTTGAGAGCTCCGTCTATCTCTCTCTCTCTGTCTGTCTCTTTGTCCAGTCACTTCCTGGGCTCCGACGTATCGTCCCTGCCCACTGCTAGGACCTCCCCATCATCCTCTAGAGGTCGCGTAAACTGAACTGCTACGATCCAGCCTTCAGAGCATTTCCTGGTGGTGTTGCCTTGGCAACCCCTACATCCGCAAAAGGATGATTTTGCAATAACATTATTATCATTGCATAATCATCATACCATACCACTACATACCATTATCCTATCTAATTATCCTATCTAATTAAATGTCTTGATATCACTATATCGATAATTAACATCATGCAGTCCAACAGAAATGTTGAGGTTTTTGGGTTGCTTTAACTTGAATGTCTGGCTAAAGAGCGAGTCCTTACATGTAAAAAGACGAAATCTACGCTTGCCATGTTTAAATATTTTGCATCTGGAGGACCTTTGAACTCCAATGCCAGGGCCAGCAGAAGGTGAAAGCAATCATGGTTCAGTTCCATCACTGAAGTTTGATACGGAGATGACTTAGTCCGAGACCACAGACAATCATGTAGCTTCTGCCCCCTCCGAGGCACCTGAGGCACCTGAGGCATCTCATGTCTCTTCATGGAGATACATGGCTCAGCTGTACCACCTCTGCCAGTCACTAGCTTCTTTTCCACTACCCCTATAAAAACAGAAAAACTAAATACCATAATAAAAAACTGGCAATGGAAACCGATTTGAACTTGATCCCAAATATCCCTGATACATCTTTACAGTCTCACGAGGGGGTTTTTCAGGTGTGTCGATATACGAGCTCGTCGTGAAAGCATGACCAGGTTGCTTTAAACAAGATGGTGCATATGTGGGTACAGAAAAATCATGGAAACACAGAATGTTTTGATTGTTCATCCTCCTCATAGTGGAGTCTGGCTGCACTAGACTTCAGAGAATACCAGCTCATACACAACAGCTAATCAACACACTGACTGATATCTTTAGTCATGGATTTGATCTTTGTCATACTTGTCCTCTATCAGCTTACATTTGAATACTTTCTGGCATCAATGGCAGAAGCAGTCCTAACATATCTACTATGTACCAATGAACTGGGATGCTGAGGATCCATTTACCCAGGTGAAATGTTGCACGTCTGACTATCACAGCCACTCCCTGACACGAGGCAGAGAGAGCACTCCTGAGTCCAGCCCTCCACACAGAATCTGAAATCAAGCCAAGCACAAACACCAGCCCAAATATTCCCTTTCCTGATAAATATATATATATATATATATAAAGCCCTCATGCTGGGAGGAAGATGCTGCTGGAAGCATTAATGTCACTCTGCATTTGACTGCTGCACCGGACGTTTCTGCATGCTGTGGAGGGCTGTTGTCAATTTGGACTAAATGCATCATCGCATTAATATTTGAGGTAGATTTCAATTAATGCCGCAGTGGGCTGCACTGCATGAGCACTGCACTGTGTGCTACCTCAGGACATCAGCACGCCCGGCTCACACTCTCCACTTTGTCACCGATGTTTTCCGCTCCATCTGAGCCTTCGATTGTTTACGGACACTGGGAAAAAAAAACACGACCGTTTGCACATCACGCTCCCCTACAAAAGCATTATTCAAAATCAATGTCGCAAAACGGGCGATGATTCACACGTCTGACCATATTCTCCAGTCGGATCCTCCAGTGACAACCCGAGCTGCGGACGCAGCTCAGCCGTACGGTGGCTGAGGGGCAGCGAGCGAGATCACAACCCCTTAAAATGTCAGTCCCTGCAGCTCTGCCACAACAGTGGCCAATACCTCTCCCCCTCGACCGGGCCCTGCTTCCACGGAGCGCCACGAGCACACAGCTGCGACCCGGCGCCAGAGCAACACCACAGCAGAGGGCTCCCGACTTACTGGGGATCTGAAGAAGACGCCACAGAGGAGAAAGAAAACACAACGCCACGGGGGAAGAAAAACAACACGCTGAGCTGGAGTTCGTTACAGGCGTTAAGTGGTCGATCCTAGAGTTGATGCTCTGGTGCTAACGTAGAAACTATGGGACGCTGGTTCCATCAGAAATGTCTATTCTGTATGTTGCAAACTTCATTTTAGGTGTTGGGTAGTTGCTTTACCCTGGTGGTATGGTTTGTATTACACTCACAATTCTGTCTCTGTTTAGATTTGCTCATTTCTTAACTTCCATTTCCAAATCCAAAAGCTATACTGAGGATGTGATGTGGTGTTTCTGCACCTGCTGGGAGCTTGTTAATCAACAAAGGCAAACATGGTTTTCCATTCAAGGTCCCGTTAAATGACCGTCATCATCATCATCATCATCATTAAAAAGAGGGTTCTTCAACACACAACAAGGGCATTTGTGAACACCGAGGATGCATAAAGAAGTGCTTGCTACCCAAATACTTATCTTCTGATGTGGCGCGAGATAAACAGAGCAACAAGCCGTAGCCAGCTGGTGTTTGTGCTGAGGGAGGGTGTTCTCACAAGTGTCGAACACACACAATCTTTTGCTTGGTTCAACTCTCCTCGCCAGCTCAAAGGCCTGCAGTACAGTACATGGCACTGGGTAAACACGGCAGACACTATTAACGACATTATTACCAACATTATACAGGATGTACATCTTCACCTTCAGGTCAGGAGTGATCGGAGATATACTCTTAACGTCCATGCTCATACAGTATTTCTCGTAGTCTCCATAGTTTTTTGCTTTATCTTGGAATCTGGTATTGAACTTGTTTTAGTATCAGTATTTTTCATTTTATTTACACTGCAAAATTAAAATCATAATCTTCTGAAACATTACATATGTGTTCCATATGCGTCTTGCAATGCATATTCTCATATATATAGAAGCTTATTTATTATGATGTATTTGGGCCACGGTATACATACTGATTCTTTGTTTTACTTTATGCTTTAAGTGAAACATTTTGTCATTATTATTGCATAATTTACCATCTAGGTCTCATGAATGTGTACAGTAAGGTTTTAATGATGTATTCACAATTTCTATTTTAAACACCAACACACACACACACACACACACACACACACACACACACACACACACAGCCACATACAGCCATATAGTGCTCCATGTTCTCTTGTCAACCTGATTATTTCATTTGGGCACCATGAAGAAATACAGGGAAACAGATTTACCGCAAAGCCGTACACCATGTCACAGGCGCACGCCCGCTTCCAGTTGTAGCTCGTACAAACAAGCGTCTCAGATTTAATAAAATACCAGGGATATGTTTGTATTCGGCCAAACCTCGCTGTCCTACAATAACCCCCCAAAAATATGAGTTTCATCACTGCCACAGATGATCCATGAAGGAAGGGAACATTTCAAGAGGTTATATTTAAGATGCCTGTACCCACTTTGAGCATGTAAGCATGTCAATATCACACAAAATGACTCTTAATCTACAATCTGATGAGAACAAATGAGGACCCTTTAGGTCCTGCACATCGGCTGATACAGTGGACTTCAGACTGGTGCAGCTCTACACTACGTGGGCAGCAGTTTCCACAGTGTTCAAGGTGCCTTTCAGTGAGGCGGCGCCACTGTGGCGAAGGAGTGAGGGTGGAGGTGAGGGCAACAGGCGGCCCGGTAGCTGCACCCAGTAACTTATGAGCAAATGATTCACTGAAGCTGTGAGGATTATTTTATAATCCTACACCGTGTCAGACCACCTTATAGGCAGTAAAGTTTCCCAACAGGGTCTTAATTGTGATGTGATGAGCTAGCTCCGTGGTTCGATAGGGGTGTGGGAGTGGAGTCAGCCATTTTCTTTTTTTAATGTCAGTGAATCAAACACTGTAGTTTTACAACACTGGGTGGAAAATATTAGAAATACTTAAGAGAGAGCATCGGTCTTAGGATGCTACAACTGAGTTTATGCACAATCGTGGCTTTTGACTTAAATTATGACACCTGGGGGCACAGTAGATGAGAGGTTAGTGCCTATAATAATAATAATAAGTATTTACTATTATTATCATTGAATTATTATTTACTATATCATTGCTGCTGTTGTTGTTATTAACATAGATAAAAATGTGTATAGAAAGATTATATATGTAATTTATATTTTTACATATCTTATTTTGCATGCTCACTTGTTTACTGCATGTTCTGCAGTTGGGTATCTGCATTTCACTGTCAGTGTTGAGTCTTGAATCCTGAAGGCTAATCAGGGCTTAAAGTGGGTGCTGTAAATAAATGTCCAATAAAACACAAACCTGATCTCTGTGGGCGTTTTTCCAACCTCTTTTAATATTTTACTAGTAAAAACTATGAGAGAGTAGAGCAGAAATTAAACAGCCACATTTCACAAAATATAGCTACATGTCCCATGTAGGACCACATATGAATGAATCTGATGTGAGCACGAGTCTGTTTTTGCCTGTTTGTCTCCCAGACTGGAATCCGAACCAAAAGATCCGAGTCCTGTTGTGCAATATTAACCTCCTCTGACTGAGCTGCAAACCGAAGAGAAAGGCTCTGCTTATTCTGTCTCGTTGAATGAGGTTACAAATTACCCTGATTTGAACCACAGGGCCCCACGAGCTTCCGGCACTTCAGCGCGGTCCGTTCGGCTGAACGATTAACCGTCCACATGGAGACGATGCTAACTGCGGCGGCCAACTTTGTGTGACACCCAAACTTTGCCTGTCGAGGCTAATTAATCAGAGCTAACAGTAAAGGAAGGCTGCATTAGGAGTACCCGGGGCCAGGAGTGACCTTGGCCACAGGAAGTAGCAAATCAATCTTCGATAAAAAACCTTTACTTTGGCCTCCTGAATTGGGCTGCTTACTGTGATGCATGCTCTGCAGACGGAGTGGCTGCAGCGTGGGGCGTGAGCTCTGAGGAGGAAACGCGCGTCACATTCAAACCTGTGTTATTACCAAGTGACATTTATTATGCTGCTGTGACTGGGTTCCATTATGCAGTCTGACAGATTATCACTACAACATGTGTTTAAGGAGCAGCAGATCTGGAGCAGCTTAGCGGCTCAACCTCAAATCTGAGTGATGGCTCGAACAGACATCCATCCGCTTTCCACCGCTTTAGGAGTGCTCGGTAGTGTCTCGGATGTCTGCTGGTGGCTCCCTCCAGAGAGCACAGGGCGGAGGAAGGGAATACAACCATTCACTCTCACTCTCACACTTCTTCAACAGACCTAAACATGTTTGTGGACCGTGGGAGGAATCCGGAGAAACCCACACACACATGCACACAGAATTTCACTTTGGTCCATACTGGGGGACAAAACCAAGACCCTCTAGCTGATTCCACTACTACCAACTAAAGAAATATGTATATCACAAAAAGGTGGAAACAAAAACAGAAAGATGAGGTGTTATGGTGTTCTTGAATTATACATTTTGAGCATCTTGAGTATTTCTGTTTTTGTCTACCTTTCTCTTTTCGCACTTTAAGATTTTACCCCAAAATGTGAAGTGCTCTATATTTTGTCACTTTTTGACAGCTCACAAACATATATACATTGTGTAACTGCATATCTATGTTGTAGCTTTTACTGTATCATTGATTTGGTCACCTACTACACCATACTTGAATGTTGCTGAAAGAACCGTATGTGAAGAGCACCTACCGACACGCCTACATACCTGAGTTAACACAGATTATTAACGACCAGTGGGATAACAGGATTTTGAAGGCGAGCTAGGAGTAGCTAATTCCTAATGTATCATGGAAATCAAGAATATGAATAGGAATTTCTACCAGTGGGTTATTTTCACTACAAACGATTGGTTTATCATGGAAATCACACACTCAAATCTACGGTAAGGGCCCTTACATGAGGTCAAGACCCTGCACTATGTAGGTGGGGGGGGCCTTTGAGAATATGTGGGAGATGGGGAAGAAAAAGAAAAAAACAATGAGTGGGAGGAGAGAAGCTGCTGGGTGAGCAGAGCAGACCACCCCCACCACGTATGAATGTACAGCATATGTGCGACTGTACGACTGTGAACAGATGGTGACGTCAAAATAGTTTCATGAGATAAATATAGTGCAAATGCACGTGCGAAGGAGATGTTGAACCTCTTGAGTCGCCTCAGATCGCTTCATCTCAGGAGACAAAGAAGATGATAAGCGTCTGAGGAGATGTCTTGCACCTCGTGGAGTTAAAGATGAAACAAATGGTAGTGACAGTAACACAGTATCTGATGTCTCTGCTAGAACGTGTGACGTGCGGATGGAAGACTGAACGGCTAAACTGCACTTTCCTTAAAAGAATAAAAAGTAAAAAATCCCCTCCGAAAGGAAGCAAAACCTCGAGACGCAAAAGTGGAGATGCGCGGCGTTTCCAACAATTGCAGCCGGGCTTTTGCAGAGAGAACGAGGCCTGACCTCTTTTTTCTGAATGAATGAGAATGACCCGTGCTGCGCGGGCCTGCGTGCCTCTAAATTGAGTCGCAGAGGGTGTCCTGTGCAACAGCGCTCTGTTTGATTTAGAAGCGGCTCCCTTGCTAATTTGAGGCAGGACAGGGGGATGGCTGTGCCCGTCGGGCCCCTGTGAGGGTGGAGGGTGGGGGGAGGGGAGGAGGGGATGAGGGGGGGGGGGCGATGTTACAATGGCAGACCTGCGATGCTGCCAGCCGGCTTCCCAGACTCGGCAGCGGACGAGCGAGGCATCACAAACGCAATTAGGTGACGGAGGCGCAGACAGACACACGTGCGCACGGATACAGAAAAGGCGGCGGCTGTCGGCGAGCGTGTGTCCCGTCGACTGCCTGTGTCGCGCTCAGATAAAGGCCGAGATGGAGCGTCGTGCCTTCGTTCGTCTCAGTCTCCATCACGACACCTTCATGCTCTACGTTCACGGGAACGCAATCTCTCCCGAAACTGAGGCGTTAATTTGAGTTTCTGTAACATCTAATTCAAGGTCCCTGGGGTTAGTGAACTATCTATGGGAAAAGCTGTTTTTCAAATCTCACATTATAATGGAGTACAAGGGGCACGTTTGCACATCTGTGGATCACTTACGTCTTTGGTGAGGGAGCATAATATTTGCTTAGATCCAAGTTAGAGTTATCAAATTAAATCTGGATTCAATTTGGTTTCAGCATCCACATTAATCGATCAGGTATGGGAGTGTGAGACAGAAAAGACTACTGTGGTGTGAGAGGTTAAGACACTTAAGATTTTCTTTTATTCACATTTCCATTGTGTCAAGTGCTTTTTTAAAATTGAAATGCAGGAAAATAAACTTATTTTAATAGACAGTCTGAGACAGCCCTGTCTTGAACATTTGTCTTTAAAGTACTTGAAAGCATACTTCATGGAATGACCATTAAATGGGGGCAACACAGTATATTAGTAGCTAGGACTCTGGTTTCCTCCCACGGTCCAAAGAAATACATGTTTAGATCGAGTGGAGACTATAAATCTCCCCTCCTGAGAGGTGTGTGTGTCTGAGCTGGTGGCCTGTCCAGGCCGTACCCCCTACTTCTCAGCTGTGTGCAAAAGATAATGGTGGAAATACATAAAAACTATCGTTATTCAACAGGAGGTTGACTGAACTCTCTCTTATACAGTACATTTCATTCAGAAAGCTTTGTGTCTCCGTAGCTAATGTAGGGCTGCAGTAAGAGTGAAAGATTAGCATGTTTGTGGGGGCGTTTGCTTGACTGACAGGTGTCTAAGCCTATCACAGTCAGCGACAGTGAGTGCCACTTTCTTGTCCCATATCAGCAGCGTCATTATGGCTCATTTTAGGACTTCTGGCTCAAGCAATACACGAGGATTTCAAAATGCTAAAGCTGGGGTATCTAAATAAAAAAAAAATCTCTTCAGAAACAAGAGACCCCTTTAGGCTACGATTACAAGACACTATCTGTGCCTCTTGCAAACAACGCCAGGTCTTAAGTCACTGTAAAAGAGTAAATCGATAATGCTTAAAAGGTTCCACATTTTCAGTCGACTTATTACAACACCCGGCGGTTTTTGAAGCCTTTACCGCAGCATGAAAGGGGAGGATTTGTTACAGTTTTGTGTTGCAAGGCTTCATTTGACTGCGATATGGAGGAGCGTTTCATGTATCCACATGCTCGCGGACAATTTAGGAGACTGTGTGCGGTGTTCAGACCCACTCGGGACCACGGGAGCAGTGACTGTGGGGAAGGTGACCGGTGGCCCCTGCCCCCCTTTCCCAGAGGAGCCCCCTCTGCCCGCCTCGGTGGCCTCTAGCTGACCTCCCACTGCCTGCAGACATAGCACTTAACATTGCTTCCCCACCTGGAGAGATGTCTGGAGAACACGGCCCACTTCAAAGCCGTGCAGTGATTGGACCGTGATTACCATGGGCACTCGACTCATTTCATCTCCTCTGAAGGACTAAACTTTGGGGGGGAAATCAGGCATAGAGACAGGGTATTCTTTAGGAACAGATTTAAGCCCCCTTTTGCAGGTGCTTTTCAGGGTCCAGGAGATGATTTTTTTTGACCGTTTGTTTAGATTCTCATCATATGATCCATCCATCATACCCTCTTTGTACCCGCTTTGTCGTAGGGGTCTGCTAGAGCCTATTACAGCACACACAGGGCAAAACCAGTGAATACGCCCAGGACAGGTTGCAAGTTCATCAAGATGGCACGCAAACACACAATTCACTCTCAAACTCACACCCTTTATCTATAATCAGTCTAAATATATATGTTCAGTCTAAACATACATGAAAACCCTGCACAGAAAGGCCCTCAGTCCAACCCAGAGTCAAACCTAGGACATTAACCAGTCGTGCACCATGTCACTGGTATTATGAAATCAGTGATAAAAACCATGATATTTCAATAGTGCAACCAGTGTCTTCTTTCTCCGAGCTCGTGAAGGCAACTCTTGCTGCTTGGTGTTTTTTTTAGTAGCCCAGGTAGTGGACAACTGGCACAGATGCCTGCAAAGGAATGTCATTTTCTATCAGTGGAGAAGCGGTTTGATAAAGCGGCACGGCCACAGTGACATGAAAGCCCAACTGGGTTCAACAACAAGCAGTCATCTCTGCTCTGCTTTTCTGTAGCTAAACGCCAGTGACAGGAACAGAATTCACTGTGGTAACTGATCAGGTGCCAAGCGCCCTCTCTCCCCTGTGCCCTGCTGCACTGAAGCCCTCTGTGGAGCTGGCATTGGCCTGGCTTGGCCTGGCCTGGCCTGGCCTGGCAACCACGGGCCCTGCTTTGTATCCCAGCCCCCGTCTTACTCAAGCTGTCTCCAAGTCGGACTGTCGGACTCGCACGTCTCTGAAAGCCAACATAAGGCTTTGAAAAAGGCACGAGGGATAACGGGTTCAGCCGAACAAGTTGCAAAACGTGAGACAAGTTCATTGGATGCAGATCTCCATCTTTCCACACACACACACAAACGCCACAAAAAAAATTGCAGGCTGTGTTGATCTCACTGGTGGTGTGCCCAGATACAATATAATCTGATATTAATGATAGATTAAAGGTTTTTATTATGTAGGTCTGACTGTGTCAGGAGGAGGGGGGGTTCGAAATATGGGTTTAAAAATACCATAGCATTAAATTAGTGGCCTCAACATCCTTTTACAGACAGGCGTAGTTGGTAGATATTGTGAACCAGGTCAACAATGAAAGAAACAGGAGAATTAAGGCAAGCAGTGGTGTCTGCAGTGCAAGATGTACAGACAGGTGTAAACTACTGACCATGTGAAGCATGCGGCTGTTATGTATTTCACAAGCATCCTGCATGTTATAAGCCCCCCCCAAAACACACTGTGATGATTAATATTCCATGTCTGTACAAAAATGAAGCAATGGCATCATAGCCTCTACAAGCTAACACAAGCTACAGCATCACAGCTCAGCTCTCTCTCTCTCTCACACACACACACACATATGTTACAGAGATACTGTATGTTCCTCCTGTGACTAAGCACACAGATTCTAGAGCACATCCATGTTTACAGCATTTCTCATCCCGAGCCGTCGATTGAGAAGGGGTTTTATGGCCTCGATGATAAATTCCCTCCGACCTAAAAAAATAATAATAATTAAAAAAAAATTAAGACAAATCGGTACAGGCTAGGAAGCTGGAAGTTGAACAGTCAACGAGGCACGTACTCGCATAAAGGCAGGTGCACCTGTCTGCAGTGGCAGCCTATTGTGTTCACTATCAAATGAGCCATCAATCGGCCTGTCGCTGTGTGTATGTGTGTGTGTGTGTGTGTGAGAGAGAGAGAGAGGGAGAGAGAGACAGAGAGGAGAGAGGAGGAAAAACACGCAACAACAACATGTCTGTGTCTTACCGTTCTGTTTTCAGTCATTACTCCCCATCCTCAGGTTTTCAGTCCAGACCTCTGACGAACAGTTAATTCCTCTCTCTCCTCTCCTCTCCTCTCTCTCGCTCTCTCTCTCTCTCTCTCTCTCTCTCTCTCTCTCTCTCTCTCCCCCTCTCTCGCTCATCCCCATGTCATATTCCTCCGCTGCAGCAGAACAAAGCCACGCCTCCTCCGGCAGCCGCGTGACGTCTGCCGGCGAGGTGCTTCGGCCCGGACACACGCCCTCGGAGACACATCCGCCGCGCAGCCGCGAGAGGCCGCTGTCCGCCCTGGAAAATAAAGGGAAAAAAAAAGAAGAAACAAACCACTTCAGGTGGGTTTGTTTGTTTTATACATGGGGTTTATTTGGTCAAGTGGCTTATAGAGACGGTAGTGTTGATGCACATGGAGCCAAAATAAATATTCACCCTGCAATCAAAGACTAAAGTAGTGTTGTAACCACTTCCTACAAATGATGTAGTCCACCAAAACAGTCAACATTCAGTTTACTGTTCAACCCCCGAATGGAGTGAACCATAGGAAATAAATAAATAAATACAGCCGCCTATATTATTTTGTCTGTCTAAACTAGGGCGTGCACACACCCACCCACCTAAACACAGACAGACAGACAGACAGACAGACAGACAGACAGACAGACACAGATAGATAGATAGATAGATAGATAGATAGATGTTAAATTGGTTTAAATTAATAGTTTTAAACATTCTACCACCTATCTATCTATCTATCTATCTATCTATCTATCTATCTATCTATCTATCTATCTATCTATCTATCTATCTATCTATCTATCTATCTATCTATCTATCTATCTATCTATCTATCTATCTATCTATCTCTGAACTCTCTCCCCCTCTGTTTCTCTCTCTCTCCCTCTCTCTCTACGGGCTCGGCGTTGACCGCAGTCCATTGTCCACTGTGTGTGTTTCATTCACTTGAACGAACTGATCCAGCAAGTTGTCGGTGGGCTGGTGTTCTCAGCAGAGCCACACATCGATCTGTTGAGCGGAGACCTGCTGCTGCTGCCGCTGCTGCTGCTGCTGCTGCTGCACGGACACTGCGTCTCTCTAGAGACTGGATCTGCTGGATTTATTTCTCTTTTCTCCCTTTCACTTCCCGTGAGAGTCCCGGGGCACGGACATGAGGTCGTACGCCGCGTCCGTGCTCTTTCTCCTGGGTGTTGGATTAATGGGATGCAGAGCGTGTCCGAGCGGACAGTTTCTGCTGAAGAGCCAGTGCGTCCTGTGTCATCCCACCTGCTCCGAGTGCGACGGGCACGAGCTCTATGAGTGCACTACCTGTGGAGTTGGTGAGAGAAGACGTGCCTCCATGGTCGCGTTTTGTGGCTTACAGCTCTTATTTTCGATGCACTTGATGGGGTTGTAAAAAGCTACTCTTAGTTTGAGCAAAAATGATAAACTGAATCCCCACCAGCTGAACAAAGGCTTCATCAAAGTCAGCTTTCTTGCAACAGTGTTACATATGTTTCTCTTATTGCTATCTCCTCTTAACTCGTCTGCACCTGTGCCTGTTTTGTTTTTATCGTTGCATATGGTCTGTCGTGTGATGTTGCCCTCCTATGTAATTCGCCTAGGATAAAGGCAAACTAACACAAAAGTCTTAATATGTGCTCTGTTTTTCCTCTGTTTAGTTTTCATTTTCCCGACTCGACAAATCATCGATAAACAAATTCCAAAGCGGCACTATTCAATGCAAAGTTTGAGTTATAGGAGGAGCATTTGGTTGACCATTTACTCTTGTTAAACAGTCAGAGACCTGCCGGAGAACATGTCGAGTTTTCTGTCACAGGGGCAACCTTTTGAAATAGGGTTCAGAATGAAGGTGTGATCATTTTCCTCCTGCGTTTCCACAATGTAATCTGATCAAGTCAGAATGGGGCCTTTGTTAATCACAGAGAAAGAAAGAAAAAAAAATCCCCCTGGGCCAGAAGGGTTACTGTTGCAGTTCACTGGGTTTAACCTATAAAAGACATCTTTCTCTCTTTCACTCTCACACACACACCTTTCTGCATTTAGAAATCGCTGTATTCGTTCATAATAGACTGCGTGTTGTTGCTGTCTGCTTTAGTGTCATACAGTAGCTGACATTTGATCCCTGCTCGCATGTCACGTTTGTTTTGCACTTTGCAGAGGAACATCAAAAGGCAAAACTCTGTTCCCCATCCCCATAGCTCTGTGGTTTGCTCTCCTACTATAGAAGGTGCATTTATGTTCTCATGCTGAGGTTTGAGAGAAGTGGTGGGGGGTGGGGTTGGGTGGGGGTGGTAAGGTAGCAGCAGTGTGTTGCCCCTTCCTTCCTTCCCTCTGTCTCACACATCTTTCCGTGCAGTGCTACACAGATGAGACAATGCTGTAACTCAGCTGGCTTCCAGAGATGCCTCAGGTGCCACAGCTCAGCCGGTGGTGGCAGGTGGCGGAGTATTAATCATCGGGGGCCATCACAACACAAGACTCTGTCTCTGCCCACAGCTCTGATCTCTCATCTGCCTCTGATTGCCCTTGTTCACATAAGTTGGAGCATCATCAGTCAGGAGGTGATGGCACACTGTGATCTGCTATTAGCAGGGCTACAGTCAACAGCCTAGGCTGCAGCTATGGGTTTATGATGCCGGTAGGGGCCATAACGCTCATTTGTTCTGACCCTTGTCTCTGTTTGGATTAATAATGGATGCGTCCATTCATTATTTTACTCACACTGTTGCTTAGCGGTAGTGCAGGGCTTTCCTGGAGCCTATCCCAGCTCACCTAGGGCAAAGGCAGGGAATGCACCCCCCCCCCCCCCCCCCCCCCCCCCCCACACACACACACACACACACACACAAACATTTGCACTTGCACCTCATAGCAAGAAGGTCCCTGGTTTGTATCCCAGCTGACTTCGCTTGGAGTTTGCATGGTCTCCCATTGTTCACATGGGTTTTTCTCACAGTACCCAAAAACATTCATATCATTCAATCCCCCTAGGTGTGTGAATGGTGTATGTGTTTGCGACCTGTGATGTACCCACAACACTGTTGCGTGCAAAACTGGTAAAATGATGGATCAAATTGCAAACCTTTATTGTCATTGTACGGGCTACATCTGTCACAGTGCTCATCAGACTATAAAATGACACACATGGACAGTCAAATGGAAACAGTCACAAAATGTGAGAACAATAGTTCAAATGATGAGAGAAGATATCGAATGAATTCAACTGCTGTGAGGCGACTGTGCTAACCACTCCATCACCGTGTCGCCATCAGTAATGGATTTAAAATTAAACTCATGAGTCTTGATTTTAATCGCAGCCTCTCGTGTTTAACTCGTCAAGCCTCCTGACATCTTGGCCGTTTCAGTCAAACTGTGATTTCTGCATTACTACCCCGTCATATGCTGAAGGCGCTGAGCTTTCACTCACTTGGCAGCACGTCCTTTTCATCCTCAGATTAATTTGGTTCTAGCTCTGTATTTGCCATGAGGAGCTCATTGATTTTACTTTTTTTTTTTTTTTACTAACAGAAGACGTTTGAAAAGGTGTTTCCTGGCAGTAGCTCCATATGGCAAATGGCATCTTCATCAGAAGGTGAATATGAAGTCGGCTTTACGTTAACAACTCTCCTTCTTCCTCCTCCTCCTCCTCCGCAGATGAAGACGGGCTGGAACGTTTCCTCCACCAAGGTCGCTGTCGGACGCACTGTCCCCGGGGACTCTATCCTGACAGGGGTCACTATGCCTGCATGCCCTGCATAGCCAATTGTGAACTCTGCACAGATGGCAACATATGTGCCAAATGTCGAGAACAATACAAACTCCAGAACGGGGTCTGCCAGACAGCATCCTGCGACATGGGTAAATGTAAAGCAGTAATTTATTCACAAGCTGTGGATTCAGACAAAGACATTCAGGCTCTTTCTACGTGGCCTTTGTCTCTCAGGACAGGTGCAGGACCCTGACACAGGAGAGTGCATTACCTGTGAGATGGGCTGCAAAACGTGTTCGACAGGTAAGGCTCTGCATAGCTGCTTCAGCACCTCGCTACTCCTTCTCTTCCCTCCCATGGAGCTGCAGTATATAACATAATATAGCATACAATAATTTAATATAACAGCAAAAGAGTGCAGCATAATAGCAAATTAACCATTTCTGCACGAGGCTTCTCCCTCACATGAATTCTAATGATCACCTTTTCTCGTTTGTGTACAGAAGACTCTGAGGTCTGCAACAGCTGTGTTGAAGGTTACTTTCTGTGAGTTTTACTTTTTCTTTTTTAAACGTCTTTTATTATCATGCTTTGATAGGTGGACTTAACCTTAGCTGGAAAATCAAAAGCATTTAGCAACATTTAGCCTTGAGGCACCGACTAACAATTATTCTTGATTAAAACGGAAATTATTTGTAAAAAGAGTTGGCTCCCATCACCTAACCAATGCCCAAACACCAAAATTTATTTAATTTACAATCAAATAGAGGGAAATAGGGGGCCGTATTTGCACGTTTGATGTGTTTGACTCAGAGAATGAATAGTCTTGTTGCTCAAAAATAGACTCAAAATAATCAATCGATCAATCGGCACGTGATGCCGTATAGCTAATCTTCATTGTCTGTTTGATAAAAATGAGCCACTGGTTCAGTGATTTGTTCATTCGCTCTATCAGAAATTTTAAATTACGGACCGCCAAGAAATAATTAACCTGAAAATGACCTCGTAATTGTTTTCATTTACATCACCGTGCTAGATGAACAGTCGGGCAAATTAATAGGCAGCGGCGCGCGGGTGGATGTTCATTTCCACATATTGACTTGCAGAATATGAAAAGTTTATCATCACACACCTTGCAGGAAAGCGCCATTTCTTTTTTCACCTGGATTTCTGTTTACGCACACACACACACACACCAAGTGTGCGACACAGGTTACAGAGTCAGAACAGTTGCCCGATTGTGCACTTTCTCCCCCTCCCGAGTTCAGGCCTCCAGGTATTGTGTGAGTCGGGTTACCTCCCATTCAAGAGACATATGCTGTCACCTGAGCCCGAGCCGACCAAGAAGAGTGGTCCACTTCACTGAGACGCTCCACGGGGTGTTTTTATGTTATGTGCGAGGGCGAAAACAGAGAGCGGGCAGAGGTGGATACGTAGCCAGCAGCAGCCTGTGATTATATAGCGTCCACCAGCTTCGCTGCCTGTGTGATTCTCAGGAGAGCAGAGTGGAGGCGAAGGAGGATCCTGCGCTTCACTGCCCTCGCCCTCCTCCACCGCTGCTACACCAATGCAGCCAGACACTCAATCTACCTGTGTAACTTTTACTTCGATAGTAATGGTTTCAGAGATTTAGAGCGACGGGTCGTCTGGGTAATTTCTTTGGCTGCCGTACTTATTACATCTCCTGTGTGAGGCAAACACCAATAAAAGAAACCCAATAGAGGACGGGGCGATCATGGACGGCAGGAAGCGCTTCCGTCTGATAGACTGTGACAGTTTCCCTGCACTTAAAGAAATTTTACCACTGAGGGTTTTTTTTTTTTTTTGCCAGCAATATGTGAACGTCAGGCACCTTTGGCATAAGTGAATCTGCGGCCCCAGCATGATGGATTCTTGGTATTTGTTGACATTTACCGTACTCTCTAAGGAACCAGGAGCAGCTAAACCATAGAAAAACTGCTGCGATTCAGTCATAATATTTATCCTATATATTATGTTTTCACCTTTTCCTGACTAATTCAAGCAGCAACAGCCCTAAACAAAAGTTTCTCCGGAAAAGCTAATGTTGTCTTCTGGAATGGATGGTCCAATATTTGCACAGAGGGATTCTTTAACGTCCCGCAGATTCTTAAGCGGTGCACTGTGTCTCGGCCGGAGACAGGACCTGGTCTGCACCAGCTGCTATTGTGTAAGAGTTGATGGATGCAGTGTGGCGCCTCCAGCTGTTCCTTCTCAAACAACCGGCGCATCTTAGCACCGGATCCACGGCAACGCAGTAGGAAGTGCAGGCCGGGCTGTCAGTGGTCAGACTCTCACATGGCGGGGAGGTGGCAGAACAGGCAGCATGCAAGCTGCTGTAAAAACTGATAAATCTGTGCAGCCATTCCCGCATTAAACTTTTAAGTGTGATATTTTTGCTCAACTCGGTATCGCAGCTCCTTTAGGCCCCCCCCCCTTCTTTTTTTTTTTAGGACAATCATCTCATGTTTAATAGCTCAAATAAGCTCCCCCTGGAGGACTGATGGGACAGGTTAATGACAGACATCTCCTAATGTCTTTGGGCTACAAATAAAACGCTCATTAATTTTGCTGCCTTAATAAGAGAACAGAACCGTGATACGCTGGAATAAAAGCGGGCCCGTGTGACGTTTCCGTCTCTGTTTGCCTTCCCCACTGATGTTTGATTGCGAGCAACTTTTGTCCGGGGATCGCATTGAAGTCAACAATGCAGCTGCAGGTGTGCCATGGGCTGAAGCTGAGCACGTTGAGGTTGCCTCTTGCATGTGGCGCGTTTTAGTCTTTTCTCTGGTTTCAGTTTGTCAGACCTCAGAGCCAGAGCCGTGTGGGCAAAGGCCGCCTGCAGCAACATCATTTTTCATTCACCGGAAAGCTTTGAAAGTGTCATTAAATCCCTGTCGTTTTTTTTCCATCACGACTTTGATATTTCAATAGCTTTGTTCTGCGTGTTTGCGTAAGAGAAAAAGAGCCTCGATTTATGTGTGACTGCTGTGACAGCCGGTTTTTGTCAGCCATCTTTTTGACTGATTTCACACGCAAACACCCCAGACTATAGTTTTATGAAAATCACGGTAAATGCTATGAACGTCATTTGGGTTGAATTTAACCTTTGGCTTTACAGTTTCAGACACCAGTGTCGCAGGCATTGCCCCCAGAGCACCTATGAGGACTGGGGCAGGGGTGTGTGTATGCCTTGCCCGCAACCCTGCACAGACTGCAGGAGTACCTCGCATTGCCTCGCCTGCCAGCCCAGCTACTTCTTAAATGGTACCAGTAACAAATACTCACTCTTCTGTGTGTGTGCAAAAAGTTTCAGGTGACCCACTTGTCCTATCCGTGTACTGTCAGGTTATCTTTGATATACTCTTAAACCATTGTGTTAGAGTAATCAATCATCCTTGCTTACGATTAATAATGGCAGTCTCAGTCTTCATTTGCTTTGCAAATCATGTCCATGTCAGCAAATCAGCAACATGAGATATGCAAATATGGTTCATGCAAACAAGGAACTAGGATAGTATTGTCAGGCTGTGGAGTCCATGGTCATCTCAGTGAAAGCTTTGAGATTTTAAATAAAGCTGAGAATAATCAATCAAGGTGAAAAATGTCATTTAGATTGTACAATGAATAGTTACATTTGTTATTCCGTCCTGACCGTGGTGCCATAAAGGGGCCTTTACCGACAATGAGCTTATTCTCGCTTTATCAGCCACAAAGTCCTGTTTCAAAATATCTAGGTCACGGTAGTGTGCCTGGACAGTTGGACTGAATTTAGAGGAGGAAGAGATGCTGAAAACCAGAGAGGGGAGAGAGATTCACACAGTTGGTGACAAAATGAAGAGACAAGCTGAGATTTCTGAGGAAAAAAAATAATATTTGGAAATTAATTGCGGTAGCCTTAAAAAAAGGAAGAAAAACCTTGACAAAGATTTTGATCAGGGCTTACTGAAAAAAAAGTAAACACTTTTTAAAGATAAACACTTTTTTTGAGGTTGCAAATGGCGATTTTGTAAAAGTAGGTGGGAAAATAATTTGACTAACCTGCTGTCTGTGCTGCTCTGCACAACCAGGGGGTGAGTGCAGCAAACAGTGTCCGCCTAAGATGTTCAGTGACTCCAGCGGGTGGCGCTGTCAGCCTTGCTACAGCTCCTGTCAGACTTGCCACGGGCCTCGTTCAACAGACTGCGACCTCTGTCTGGGCGGGAACCTTCCCCTTCACGGCCAGTGTCCCCTGGTTAATTGCCCGCTGGGCCAGTACTATGAAGGTAAGAGGAGAAAGAGGAGAGAAAAAAAATACTTTTTTCCCAGTTCCTCTTTTTTCGAGATGAGGCAACACAAAGCGAGCGAATGACTAAATGGCGGATGAGTGTGAGGTGAAAAGCGGCGTCAGGTTGTGCTGAATTACAGCATACTTGACTCGGCTGATTCCCTGATTGACGAAATTGCTTTTCTCCTGTGTGGAGGTCGTAGCAGTGTCCCCTGGAATTTGGAGACACTCTCGCTCAAGGACACTTTAGCGTGGTGGGTGTTTGCCACCGAGGCAGGGACTTAAAACCCCGCTGAAGGACCTGCAGGTTGAAGGATTTCTCTCCTTTTCGCTGTGTCACATGTACTGCATCACCTTTCACTCAAGGGCCATTCTAGTGCAGCAATTTCACAAAGCTCCTCTGCCTCAAGCACCGGGCTCTTCACCTGCTTCTGCTTTGGTGTCAGCCGCGTTCGAACAGAGGGCTCCGTGTCAACAGTGCAGGCCGTTGGAGCCCATCACTTTCATTTCTCCCTCATGGGTTTGATAATTGACACAAATGTGTGAGTCACACCATCGTGGGAGAGGTCTACCTTTGCACTGCAGTATATCCTCATGTTGCGAGTTGCCCTGTTATTTGTTCTACGATAAGAACTCAGTGACCCTCCCAAGTCTGATTGTGGTAACTATCAACCTGAAATATTGCCTACAGTATACATTTTCTTGGAATTACACACTTTTTAGTATGATTCAGTTTTGTAAAATTTGTACAATATAATTTCTGCTACATATTTTGTATATTCTGTGCTGTTTTGTACTTGTGTACATACCATCTAAGCCTCAGCCTAGTGACTGTGTAACTACATTTTATGACCACCTGGCAATAAACCTGACTCCAAACAGACTTTATAGTGTGCAGGTTCCTCTAATAATAGGAAGTATGTTGGAGCAGATGGACTGTGTCCATAACCAGCTGTCAAATGACAAATCAAACCATCAATTTATAATTCATAAAGTCTTTATGATATTATTATCATCACTGCCTTATCGGCTGTGACAATATTTGATTTACTATGCTTCCCTCTAGCTGTCAGGCTTGGTAAACCAGAAAAATGTCAACTACTTTCTAGATGACTGGATATGATGCTTCTCGGCTAAAGGTTTTGATTTATTTCAGTTCATTTGAATGTTTCAGGGAAACGTGGCGGTTGTCACGCTTGTGACGCGTCCTGTAAAACCTGCTTTGGACCACAAGCACTGGATTGTTCATCGTGTTTTAAAGGTAGCAACACTTAGACCTTCAATGGTCACTGTGTTTCATTAACACATGAACCCATGTAACTTTGCATGCATATCTGCATATTGCAGGATATTTCCTGGACCAGGACAGTTCTTGTGTTGTGCGCTGTCCATTTGGCTCCTATGCAAACACTGCCACTCAGCTGTGTGAGGACTGCTCGCCAAACTGTGAAGCCTGCGTGGACAGTAGTGACAACTGCATCAGCTGTGCCAAGGGCAGCTACAAACTCTTCCTCCACCAGGGACGCTGCTGGTCCAATTGCCCGGAGTAAGCCAAAAGTTGAACGTTAAGTGACGAGACGATGAATCTCTGTGGTTTATCTTAAAAGCCCTGACTCGTTTCAGAGGCTTCTTCGAGACATCAGAGGGGTCGTGTGAGGCATGCGATGGCTCCTGTCTGACATGCGACGGGATCAAGTCCCAGTGTCTGTCCTGTGCTGACGGCCACTACCTAGAGAGCGGTATGTGCAGACTCAACTGTTCGCTGGGAACATATCCAGCGGATGATGGTACCTGCAGACGCTGCCCTCTCCACTGTGATGTTTGCTCCGATGACAGAACCTGTTTCAGTGAGTATTTGCCTTGGAATAGTAGACCATTCATAGCAGGTGATGTACCAACCTTCCTGTCTCGACTGATCTTCACAGAATGCACTTTCCTCTACCTGATGCTGAATGGCGTGTGTAAAGCCAGTTGTCCTGTGGGTTATTACGAGGACATGGAGGAGGGCCGCTGTGGTCAGTGCCACCCCACCTGTGGCGCCTGCTCGGGCGCCCAGGCCGACGACTGTGAGACCTGCTCCACGTTCAGCCCTAAACTCTACAAGGGCACGTGCTCCAGGGAGTGTCCCACTGGCACCTACTATGAAGCTGCAGCGAAGGAGTGTCAAGGTGAAGCTGTCAATAAAAACACCCTGAGAGATGTGACTTTATCATACAGGAATGTTGCGAAAGAGACAACAGTGCAATAGGTTGCTGCGACTCTTCCTGACACACACTCACATGCTGAAAACTTCGTTTCAACTCATTAACTTTAATTAATGTTGTTAGTTTAATGATATTCTGAAAGTGATTTACGGTAATGGGACAGCTGCAACAATAGAGAAAAGTGTACCTTTGTCACACCTGAGTGGACCCCTCCATAGGTAAACAGGTACTTTGAGATCTCAGTCAACTGTTGAGAAGAAGATTTGCATATGGCTCGAAAAGAGAGTTGTGACGTGTTTTTATGGTAAACAATGTACATAAAGATAAGGACTTTGATAATAACACAATTGTGAAAGTAAAATAATAAGTGAAAAATATAATGAGTAAGTGAAAAATAATGACATAGATGTTATTAAAAGGAGGATTAAATGCAGAACTCTAAAGACACTAATCTTTGGCCTGGAAGTTTTTAATACGCTGTTGATGACAATGTGCAGAATGCCACCAGACCTGTTCGGGTTGTTCCGGGCCAGGGGCCAACCAGTGCATCCAGTGTGAGAAGGGACTTGTACTGGACCCAAACACGCTGCTGTGTGGCGTGACGGGTGATACCGACTGCCCGGCAAGAACATACCTGCACGACGACCAGTTCACCTGCATGGGCTGCCACAGACAGTGTTACTCCTGCAAGGGTCCGGGCAGCGATCAGTGCCAGACCTGTGCCTTCCCCAAACACCTTCACAGTGAGTGGGGTTTTTTTTCCTCAAAAAAAAAAGCAAAAAAGCTTTTATTACACAACCATGTGATGGTTTCTTTGCCTAAACACCAGTACCATGTGAAATGACAGTGAAGTTTAATATTTAAGCTTGTTTTTATGGGCCAAACTGGATTTTGTTGCTTAAGCACCAGTAACATGTGAAATGAAACTAAAAGGTTTGAGAATTTATCCACGTATAATAATATACATGGATAATAGGACTATTATCGATAATGCTGCCGATGTCAACCTCAATTGACAAAACGATAAGGTCTCTGTCAAGTGTATTTCATTGCCTAAGCACCAGTGCCATGGGAAATGATAGTTGATTCAGTCCACCAGACAGAAGTGTGACTGAGAGGAGTTCACATGCCAGATTGAATGCTTGCTCAATAAAGCTTATCATCACTATCGGCTCTATCAACCTGCAGGGACAAACCGTGAGGTTTTTTTCTTTGGTGGGGGAAGGGTTGTCTGTGCCAGACCACTGACTCCACCTCAACCTCTCATTTGCAAATGAGGCAGAACACAAAGTTCAGTGTTACTGTTTAATGAAAAACAAAGTTGTTTAAGTTAGAAGTAAGTTTAGTAAGTAAGAAGTAAGTGTAGTTTCAACTTAACATAAAAGCAATGGATACAATTTACACAGTCTGTACTCTGTACTCAGGGTTTTGAGTAGCATGAATTGAGAATAATTGGAAATTTTGGTGTCTGTGTGTGCGTTTTTTTTTTTTTTTTCAGACAACACCTGCGTGAGCGAGTGTCCGGCCGGGACCTACAGCACGAGGCAGGAGGCAGACGGAGTGGAGCTGGGATTCTGTTTGCCCTGCAACGACGTCTGCTCCACCTGCTCCGGAGCGTCTCCGAGAGACTGCCTCTCATGCTCCAAGGGTCACCTGCGTCTCCTTCAGCTCTGTGTCACACACTGTCCCAAAGGGTACGGAGGCAGATCTGTATCGGACTATAACGGACTGTTTGCTTTCCTCCCATCCACAACCTCCTTTCACAATGTCAGCATGCACGCCTGCATGTCTTGAACGTTAACACTGATGAATATCTTCAGGTATTACAGAGAGGGCTCCCACTGTGAGAAATGTGACCGCTCCTGTGAGCTGTGCTCGGGACCAGGGCCTGACTCCTGCAGGGTCTGCGCGCCTCCTCTCCTGGAGCTGCAAGGCACCAAGCTATGTGTGGAACGCTGTCCTCGCCGCTTCTACCTGGACAATGACATCTGCAAACAATGCCACACTAGCTGTCAGACCTGCACTGGTACACATAAAGAAGCCATTGTGCTCCCACTATCTTTCTTGACATTTCAGTGATGTTTGCTTTGTGTTCTGCTCAACACATTTACTTATTTATGTCTGTGTGCTTGCTGCAGGAGCCTCACCCCAGGACTGTGTGACATGTGACTGGGGCAGCACCCTTAACAACAATGTCTGTTACCCACGTTGTGAGGAGGGACGTTACTTTTCCGTAGAGGTCTGTGCACCTTGATTCATTCTGCAATACGATGGAAAATGTAAACTCTCTGCTATTGTCTTCTCTTTCTGCAGCAAACAACACCATTATTTGCCATGTGTTTTTGATTTCTGTCCCAGACCGTCCGCATTGCTGCAAATAATTGGTGTAACTGTGCCGCTGCAGGAAACCTGTGAGCCGTGTGACAGCTCATGTCGGCACTGCAGCGGCCCCAGGCCCGACCAGTGTCTGACCTGCCACCGAGACTTTGCCCTGCATGCCGTGGAGAACCGGTGTGCACGCTGCTGTCAGGCCGCGGGAAACGACACAGACTGCTGCGTCTGCGACAGCCGCTCCGGTACGGACGGACGTCGCCTCTGAGAGGAAACGCAGGGTTCTTTACAATTATATTCGCTCATTTAGCAAATCCATGCGAGGGAAGGAAAAACGATTAGAAGCACATCACAAAAGAGCTCTAACAATAAATACTGCTCTGGGTAGGATAAGAGTGCAGTGGTGGGAGTACAAGAGCAGAGTTTAAGCACGAGGTAGATGGAAGAGGATAAGCTACATAAGTGCAAATAAGATGATATAAATACTACCCAAAATCACACAAAGGGAACAACAAGAAACAGTCCAATAATAAGAGGAAGGAGAAGAAGTAATAAGTAGTAGCATAAAATGGTAAGAGAATGGTAAGCAGAAAATAAAAATAATAACAGGAAAATGTAATAAGGAAAGGTAAAATTAGGTAAATAAAGAGGGTGCTCTTTGAACTCGTTGATTGTTCAGGATCAGTCTTCTCAATCCTCTCACAATGAGCACTTTCAATCAGTAATCCATGCCTTTATTACATCTAGGCTGGAGAAATATGCTTTTATAATGTGTTTTGTTTAGTTAGCCAGTCCTCCTTCTCACCAGTCCCTGGCCTCTCTTCATTGGCTGCTTGCTCACTCAAGTGTTCATTTTAAGATTAAGCTACAGGTGGTAGGGGCAGGGTATGCCCTCAACTGAGCATTTATGTTATGTTGCCACTCTATAGGTGAGCACAAGTGACTCAATGAACTCAGTGAGCACTTTGGTGAAGTTCTGGACCATCAGTGTTAGAAACAACCATACAACTAACAGAATTTTCTTCTTTATTGCCACAGCTCTGTGCGTGGAGCTGCCACTGCCCCAGCCGGGAGGCGATCGGGCGTCGGACGTGAACATGTCGTCCCGGGCTCTGAGGCACACCTCTGCGGCCTTGCCCGTGGTGCTGCTGCTGGCTCTGGGGCTGGCCGTGGCCGTGTTCGCCCTGGTGAAGGCCCACGGCCACAGACGGCTCTGCTGGAGCCAGAGCTATGAGAGGCTGAGCGGCAGCGCCAGCCTCCACATGCCTCACGGAGTGCCCGAGCCGGACAGCGGGGACGAGGTGGACGTGGTGTACACCAGCAGGGGCGGCTCGGTGTATCGACGCTACAGCTTCATCCACGAGCAGGACACGGATCCAGACCAGGACGTGGACGAGAGCACGCGTCTCAGTCAATCTTAGATCCACCTCAACCTTAGAGTTTACAGTAACTGGGGAATGTATTTTGGACGCTCAGACTGACAGATAAATGTAGTTTAGTTCACCTTAAGATGAAATGTAGTGACATATTTTCTTTTGGTTATGCTGCTTTTTTTCTACAGTGCCTGTATCTGTATAATGCACATTATTAAATTAGTAGATGAGACATTTGTGGAAAAAGTCTTAGGCCACCTCTAACTTTTATTTTTCAGTCTCTTATTTAGGATACAATCAGAAAATAAAGGGAAAAAAACAAAGCTTTGAGAACAAAATGGCTTCTGCAGTGAAAATACAGTATTTTCAATGGTGTAACCCTTGGTAATAGACACATAATATACTTTTCTGATGTATGTTACCAGCCTCTTTTCAGCACTTCCTCTTTGGGTTTTTTATTTCGTTCTCCGTATGGTGATCTCATACTGTAACCTCAATATTTAGGCCAGGTCTCTGTGGAGGCCACTCCCTGACTTGACAGTGTTTTATCAGCTGTGTTTCCCTATTAATATAATTTCATTGCATGACCATTGTTACTTGAGGAATGGCATCATGTGTCAAAACCTGTTTACTAACCATTGGACATTTCGGCACCCTTGCATATTCTAGTAGAATGGACCTAAATTGTTGCGACTTTGACCATTCAGTGAATTTGACTATTGCTTAGTCTTTTCATCCACTTCCACTTGAGCAGCTGGACCCTTGCCAGACTTGTTTTGAAAGAAAAACTGCAATGAAACTTCCTCAATTTTGTCCACACCCTCTGCTTACTCATCTGATCTCTTTTGAAAGACTTGAATATCACATATCCACTTTGTTTCCCTGCGGCCCTTTAACAGTGGCCTGGATGATTTTATGTCAGTCAGATGATAATTTGTGGCATTTTGAATGAAACGATGTGACTGAAAGTTGGTTATAGTTAGCTCCCAAGAAATCAGATTCATACATGTGCAGTGGTCCAGCTGCCTTGCACACAACTATTTTATTTTTGTTCTTTTCTTTTGTTTTACAGCGGTGAGGTGTTTGACAAAGCTCAAGTGGAAAGAGTTCAAAGCCCTTTCCAGTTTAACCTGTTGGAAATGTTTCTGTCGCTTTCTTTCTTTCTCTGTCCTGTATTTTCTGGTTACATTCTAGGAAAGGAACTCAGAAATTATTATCGTAAATCTAACTGTGGCCTTAGACTTTTACACAGTGCTGTATGTTTATTATATATTTCTTTTTGTACGCGGCATCACAGAGGTATTTGTTAAACAGTGAAAGAATTGTGTATACTATAAAAGTTAAAGTACAAGCATGATCATGATCATGATCGCGATGAAATAAAATCTTTTCCACCTGATGTGTTCAAAGTTGTGCCGACTATTGCTTGACAGGCACACAAAGACTAGTCTCCTATTGTGTGCAGGCTATTGCGCAATTTTCTAGATCTAAACCTGTTTGTTTCTACTTTCATTGAGGTGAACCACTCCAGAGCACAAACCAGGTAGGAGGGAAAAAAGATTCCTGCCACACTTTGACACACCTACTCTAGGGCTAGGACCAGAGTAAAACACTGTGGCCTCTCCCCATTTAGTCAAACTGTAACCTGCCCCTGAGAAAAGGCTGTCACTCATTCCAGCCAGTTCAAGGAAAATGACATTTGTCAGACTGCTGAGGCTGTTATCGAAGGCCCTCTTCATTTTCATCTCATGTATGTGCCTTTATTTATTTTTTCATCGGGATGCAAGGCCAGCGGGGGCGCCTTCATCTAAAAGGAGGATATCACAGGAGTACTCTGCAGACCTGCCCGGCTGTATGGCCATCATCAATGGAGACACCGGGGACACTAAGGACTCTCTGTCTGTGCTCTTGTCCTCCAGGACTAAACGCTCAGTCTTAACAGAGCCCTACTACCTGAACGCCACCAAGAACTGCCCTGCTTACATAGCAGGGAGAGGCTTCATCACAGAGACTCTCAGTGAGGAGGAGAGACGCTTTCCCCTCGCCTACTCCATGGTGATCCACGAGAAGATCGAGATGTTCGAGCGCCTCCTGCGAGCAATTTACGCCCCGCAGAACGTCTACTGCGTCCACGTGGACCAGAAGACCTCCAAGGAGTTTAAAGCGGCTGTAGAGGCCATCGTGTCCTGCTTTCCTAACGTCTTCATAGCCAGCAAGCTGGAGAGAGTGATCTACGCCTCATGGTCCAGGGTGCAGGCGGATCTGAACTGCATGGCAGACCTGCTGGCCTCGCCTGTCCGCTGGAGGTACATGCTCAACACCTGCGGGACGGATTTCCCCATCAAAAGCAACAGGGAGATGGTCAAGGTCCTGAAGACCATGCAGGGGAGGAACAGCATGGAGACAGAGACCACCAATGACTACAAGAAGACCCGCTGGCAGTTTCACTACAACGTCAAGGACTCGATTTCCAAGACGGACGAGAAGAAAAGCCCCCCACCCATTAAGACCCCCATGTACTCGGGGAACGCGTACTTCGTGGTGTCCCGGGGTTTCGTGGAGCACGTCATGAAGGACCCCGAGGTGCAGACGCTCATAGAGTGGGAGAAGGACACTTACAGTCCTGATGAGCACCTGTGGGCCACGCTGCAGAGGATGCCCGCAGTCCCGGGCTCGTCTCCCCCCAACAGCAAGTTTGACGAGTCGGACATGTTGGCTCTGGCCCGGGCCGTGAAGTGGAGCTATCTGACAGGGGATGTGAAGAGTGGAGCCCCCTATCCTCCCTGCACCGGGACCTACCAGAGGGCGGTGTGTGTGTACGGGGCCGGGGACCTGTCGTGGCTCCTGGAGCAGAAACACCTCATGGCCAACAAGTTTGACCCCGCGGTGGATGATATCGCCATTAGGTGTATGGAGTCTGTCCTGTATTTCAAAGCTATCGGCCAGGACCCTCTGAATACACAGCTATGAGTCACAAAATGAGAGTGTAACCTCTTTTTTTTTTACTCTAATTTTAAAACGATTTTTTAAAATCACATTTTAAGTATGGGAAGTATGGGAAAGACTCTCCTCTCCGACCTGGGCCCCTCAAGTCTCTCATCCTCTGTTGTTTTCACTGCTTAAGAGAAAGTAAGTAAGTAGACACCGAATAGGTGAAAGCAAGGGTGTAGTCATGAGATCAAAAACTTGATTTGAAATGATAAAAAAAAAAAGACGATTTGTCTGTGATAAATCTGTGAAATCCACAGCCTGATTCAGGTCTGGCAAACATTTGTCTTTAAATCATTTTATTGCCTCCGTCTACAACCCTCTCCACTCTGAAAAATGTAAATGTGATTGGAGATCATTGTTCAACGTTCAATGAGCTCAATGTTACTGAAGTATGGTGATTATCACACTTTGAGCCTTTTCATGTTATCGTAAAGATTTCCATACGGGTCTCATATGCTCCTTATGATTTCAGTGAAATCTGTTTTCTCTGTGCCATCTAGTGGTTTCTATGTGGAAGTGTTTCACTGTGGAAAGCACGGGATGAACTGACTTATGAAGAAATAGACTCAACCTGTTCAGGTACAGAGTTTCCATGCACTACTTTGTTTCCATGTAGCACAAAGCCAGACTGGCACGAATGGCTGAGACGACTGTAAATAAAGACTCTGAACCAGTGACGTGGATCCATGATTTTACTTGGAGGAAATTGGACATTAAGACCTACATGTTTGCTTCTGGTTGTTACTCTCACACACATTCTGCCTCCACAGGTCAGAGGGCACATTCAAGTGTGGGGCACCCAAAAAAAAAAAAAAAAAAGAATTAAAATAAAAATAAAACTTTATTTTCCCCAGGCAGGATTTTAACAGAGAACATCAGCAGTGAACAGTGAAAAACGGTGCCGTCAAACCCTTGTTATGTGAAATGCCACTCAGTGGGTCAGAGACCTAAAATGCAGTTTTAAAATCAGAGCAACCATAAAAATATATTAATTTCTCTCCATTGTCACCTTTTGAATATAAATATATATTTAAATGTAATAAAGCAGAACATGCATCAACCATTTGTAACAGAGTGCCTTAAATAACGTGTAGATACAACAGTAACTGGGGATCACCAATAACATATGTTTGACAGGATATATCGGCAGTGAATAGTAATAATAATGATAAAAAAAAAAGATTAAAAATGTTTCAGACAGCATGTGGAAACAAACAAAAAAAAACACTGAGGATTCGAGCTGTAAAACGTCCATGACGTGACAGGCAGCATGAGTTAAAAAAGGCACTTTCTGCTGTACGAAGAGTTCCTTCTCCTCCCGTCACGTGGCTGCGGGTTCGACACATTCTTCATCGCCCTCCTCCTCCTCCTCCTCCTCCTCTTCATCATCATCCTCGTCCTCCACCTGTCGCTGTGAGGGGCGCGGTCACTCCGGCGCAGCGGCGGCCGCTATCTCCACCTTACCGTGCATGTCTTGGTCAATCCTGTGGAGAGATCGCAGCCGATGAGACGTCTGTGCAGCACGAGCGGAGCCGCAGCCACGCAGCGTGAACCCCTCACCTTTGTGCCACACAAAGGACGGTCCGTGTGCGTCAGCATGCCTACGCCCTGTTTAAACACCATGGCTGAGTCTGAAATCACTCACTCCACTCTCTATATAGCAGACTAGGACTAGTATGTCACATCTCAGAGCTGTACCACTGTTGTGTACATTTCTAATTTAAAGGTTGTGGTGTGGGGAAAAAAGAAGAAGAAGATAAGATGAGACTTCATTCATCCATCTGAAATAAAGGCCCCATGTTCCATATAAAACAGTATTTATCATATAAATGTAGGTATGGATGCAAAATGTATCAATATAAAAAGTACAAAAAAAAGAGTGGAAATTAGGTACACAGATGATTTTAATAGTATTATGTGGAATGAAGAGATGGAGAAATCAAGAGATGAAGTGAAGAGGACAAATAGTATTCTAGTATTTGGTTTGCCATAATGGAGGTAGGAAGGAGTTGTAGAGTCGTGGCAACTGGATTCGTCGTAGATTCATGAAGTTGTTTTCATCTTAATTTGAGAGGCTTCTTCAGCTATGACAGGCTGTTGGGGAAGCCCAGGACTTCAGCCGCGTGGAGCTGTTAGCATAGCTCTCCACAGATACATTACAGGTCAATTAAATGACTATTTAAAAAAGAAAGAGGACCGAAAAAGGAATATATGTTGCAGTGCAGTGGCAGAAATAGTTTTTAAAAAAAGCTTAAAACCTTGTTTTAAAAGAAATAGTCACAAGAGACACTGTTTTTATCCCTATGGGAAAACAGGCCCAGTATCATACAGCATGGATGTGAGCACACCAGCTGGTATTGATTTTAGTTATGTGCCCGTGTTTCTTTACTATACCACTACATATGTGTAGAAATGGCTGTAAAGTGAGCAGTGAGAGTGATTACAGACACAGCCATGATGTCTACCTCCTCATGTGAACACCAGGTCCGTGCTTTAGTCCGAGCAGCTTCACACCTTGTAAGACTAATGCACGGGGCGTGTGGACTTCTAGATGTGTGCCGACCTGCCAACGAGCCGTGCCACGATGCAGAGGCGGGCAGCAAGCCGAGAGCTTAGAGCGACACCGGTCGAGGCCTGGCGCTGCTGGGTGTAGTGCATTGGTCTTGCAAGTTTGTCAATCGACCTGTGACCTGCGTGCACCTAGAAGGCACAACTACATGTGCAGTGCAATACACACACACACACACACACACACACACACACAAAACAAACACACATTCTGTCCTACTATTTAGATTGGATTTTGCCATCAAAGCAAGGGAATCACAGTGGAGATTTCTGTTTGGACATCAGCGGAGAGTGAGTGAGTGAGTGTGCATGTGTGCGTGAGTGAGTGAGCGAGTGTGCGTGTGTGTGCATGTGTGCAGTGCGAGCCATGCAGCGAGCAGGGACGGGGGTGAGAGTGTTTGGAGAGGGCGAGTTGCTGTGAGGGAGCCGTGCCAGGACATGGCTGCAGGGTCAGCACACACACCACAGTGACTAACCCCGAGTATACACATCTTGTGTGACTGCGGCGCGACCTGAACGGGGCTCAGACGCGGCCACGCTGGTCTGCGCTGCCTCTTGTGTCTACACACAATTCTCGGGAACGAGGTGACATGAGAAATCAGGATGTGGCATCTCCGGTGGTCCGGCGGCGCGGTCGGCCCACGCGGGCCGTGTTAATCGCCACGGGACAGTCACGCAAGATGTGCACGGTCAGCAGCTTGCTCCCCGTGCTTCCACCCCAGTGCAAACAGACACACTTACCCCGGACCGACTCCGTCACAACCTAAACCTGTTTGTTCGTTCGAAACAAAAGGACAGTTGTGGATATCCGGGAGTCATCCAACACCACTCCTAGCATATAGTTCACAGCGTGGTTTCAAGCAAACAGGATTTACCATGAGCATACAGGAATTACAGTGGACCTGGAGTAGTAACAGGAACTGACTCAGAAATGAGGTTTAGATGGTAATACGATCACCAAGCCACCCATTTCTGGAATCCAATTGGTTGTGCTTTTCAGGAATTCCCCACAGCTACTGGGGGGGGGTGGGCGTGTGTGCGGGACAAGCTGAAGCTAAGTCTGTGAAGCCACAAGGGGCACAGGGGGGGGGTATTGGTGCGTTTCTGGGAGCCGACGCGCTGTGGCTGCTGTTAGTTTGGTGAAATTTGAGAGCGAATAATTCACTGATTCCGGGGTGAAAGAAAGTGCATATACCTTTTATGGCTTTTCCTATTTTTTTCGTCGTCAAACCTTTGAGAAGGAGGAGGGAGGAGAGGAGGGAGGGGAGGGGGGTCGGGGGAAGAGCGAGTTAAGGAAGAGGAGAAATACACAGCCAACAGCAACCAAAACATCCAAAAGAGCAAAAAAATAAAAAGAAGAATAACACATTTGATATATTTGTTTTAGATGCCGCTAGGGTACAAGATGTGCCCCAGGTTAAGCCACATCAAATACAACATGAGTGACTGAACAGTTCTGCACATCAGACACACACACACCTGCACGTGGTGTTTTCTGGGCCATGAAATAACCTGAGAAATCAGGATCTCGCATCAGGATGGTAATGATAATTATGGGATCATTGTCGGAGCTGCCGGTACAGTCCCGTAAGAAGTGTCAACCCAGGGTACGGCCAGCCACCTCTTCCTTGTATTTCCTCCCCAGTGCAAACAGGCACAGAGCCTATCCTAATCTAAACCTGTGTGTTCATTCAAAACAAAAGGACACCACTCCTAGCATATGCAGTAATTCACAGTGTGGTTCAAAGCAAACAGGATGTATCATTAGCATACAGGAAATAGAGTGAACCCGGAGTTACAGGAACTGGCTCAGAAATTAGAATTAGTCGGAAAAACGATCACCAAGCCACCCAGTGCTGGAATCCAGTTCGATCTGCTTTGCAGGAAGTCACTTCAGCTACTGAGAGGGCGTGTGTGCTCAGTCATCCGAGGCTGAGGGACTTGAAAACGCTTCCATCACCGTCTACAAGATCGTAATCCAGACCCAGCAGTGTGTGTCGCTGGCATATTTTGTGCTCTACTGTCGTCTGCTTATGTCGTCCTCTGGCCTGACTGACAAATGCATTGTGGCGGTTGGCAAATCGAATCATGGCTGTAGATCTAAGGTGCACAACTCCTTGGAAATATATCTAGCTCCTGATCTCTTATCTTACTTGACCGTGAGTAAATACCCGCGATGATACGGTTATTGAACTTGAGGACTCTTGTGTTGGACGCATTGCTGTGTGTTTAGCGAGACGCCGAGCTGGCACGTGACCAAACCCTATTCATTTGCCTTTTTATCCACTGATTCAAGTCACAATCTCACTCCTTGTATGAATCGGCAGCTCTATTCATACGGGGACCAGTCAGGAGCCACCTCCATGTACAAACACAGCCTGTGAGGCTTCTAAGATCATAAGCAGGTGCTGGTACCAGTTCATGATGCTTATATGGAAAGCAGACTTACTGTTTGATGCATTCCGGTATGGACACGTACTCCATCGGAACGAGCTCAGCCAGGTCTGTCAAACTGTAGACGTACTTGATTTTCTGGCTGAACTTGGAGCTGTGGAACAAGGAGGGAAATGTCACAGCCTGAAGGTTTTCCCGGGAAAAGACCTGGGTTTTGCTTTCTGATCGAGCTGAAGTTACCTTATGAAGGGTTTGGTGAGCGCCAGCAGCGTGCGGATGAACCAAGAGGGGTGGACGATTATCAGAGACTTGAGGTTCTTCCTTAACCTGTGCACAAGCAAGCGAGAGGAGCAGACTGGTCATGTGGTCAGGCTGCTGCCAGGCTGTCATCCTGATAGCCGTTTTTCAGAAATGATGGCCAAAGTCATGGCGTGGCCTCATCTAGACCCAGCCGTACCCAACCTCCCACTGGATTCCACTCAATCTAGTAGAGTTTTAGTAAAATGTAAAAGTCAGGGGAGTAGGGAAACTCAAGCTACACTTTCACTTTGAAGATGCGGGCCCGCTCACCTCCTGTCGATCTGCTGGTAACACTTCCTGAGCCAGCCCACCGTGGGCATCTTCTTCCGCGAGGTGGCTCCGTTCAAATACACGATCATGTAGTTCTCGGCCACCAGCAGCTCCAGCGTGCCGATGACGTACCTGCGGCAGGGAGCCTCCGTTAGCGTTAGCGTTAGCATCAGGTGTGGCACGGCCTGGCGACCGGACGGGGGGAGAGGCGCCCACCAGCACTCACTTGAATAAATTGTCCATGATGTATCTGTAGTTTGGTTGGTTGCTCTCGGGCATGAAGCACACGGCAAAGACGATGATGGCGTTTAAGCCGTCGCCATAGTAACCTGCAGTGGGGGAGGCGGGCAGGGGGGGTGGATGAGGGGTTCACAAGAGCAAAACATTGTGTTGGCTTCATATTATGTTTGAATCCCGGTTGGGGAAACGGCATGTTTAGGTTGACTGGAGGCTAAAACCCAGACAGACACAGGAGGAACAAACAAGCAAACCCAGGAAATGAATTCACAACCTTCAACAACATGAACTACAGCACCACCGTGTGGCCAAGTGGCATGACTACTTCAAATAACTATAGCAATGATTACTTTTAGCATATCCGCTTAACACAACCTATACTACGCCTTTCATTACTTTTATTATGACATTGTGATATACTGTATATATACAGAACATGATGCAATACAGAGGGAGGCGTGCTCTTTATGTCAGGCCTCAAAAGTTAAGTCTGTAATTTCATTTTAGTTGCTAATACTTCAGAAAATTCAAAAGACATGGTGTGTGGAGCTTTTGCTGGGATTTAAGGACATTTCAACTCGACTTTAGTCCGGTTCTCACAAACACATTTTCAAAGCTATTGGTCATCTCATGCTCTCGATCTGTTTCATCTTCGTGCAGAAGTGAATACAGTACATGGTAATATCCCTATGCTACGTCCCTGTCCTGTTCCGCTTTGCATGCTAAACTCTAGTGGTAGTTTTTTTTTAACCTGCAGACTGCTGTGGTAAAAAAAGGTTTGAACATAAATATTTAAAAATAATAACAAAAACATTGTAACATTGTATGCACTGCATTTTATTTAAACTTTTCTTTTATCTCTATGTATTTTTGGATATTTTGCCTTTTTTATCTCTGCATTTTTGCACTTTATGACAGATAATATTGAACCATCTGTACCAGCCTCCTCTCTAGCACAGCTTCTTCCCCTTTCTGAATGAAAAGATGTTCAGAGACGGGTCGAAGCGCTGCCACCGACCTCCGTGGCTGATGACCTTCTTGTAGGGTTCGATGGCCTTCATGTCCACTCTGTGCTCCTGGTCTCCGATGCGGAAGACCCTCCAGCGCCGGCCCTCCTCCCTCTCCTCAGCCACCGAGTACTCCTGGACAGACTCCACGCCCTTCTGGAGCAGCTCTGTGGTTTTCGGCTTGGGGAGGTCATCTAAACAGAAAGAAAAGAGAGAGTAGGAGGAGAACTAGATGAGCCCTTGGAGGTGAGGGCCGCCTGATGACGATGAATCACGTCCGACTTGATCAAACCTTCACATGCACGTTTCGCCCCTGGACATTTGCATTTCATTGAATTTGTCGCTCGGAGCCGAGGGTGGGTGGGGCAGCATGCTTTCTCTCCGAATAGAATCACAGCGCCACGTTCACATTCGAGGTCAGTGTTCAGATCTGCAAATGTCTGGTGTATGTGTGTGTATGTGTGTGTGTATGTGTGTGTGGGGGAAATCCTGCTATTGTGATCCGAGACGCGGCACAGGGTGGAAATGAATGCACACGGCTGAGGTGACACAACCCCGAGGACTTCTGTGCATCCGTACCAACACGTATGTGTCAGAATCATCATATGTGTGTGTGTGTGTGTGTGTGTGTGTGTGTGTGTGTGTGTGTGTGTGTGTGTGTGTGTGTGTGTCTGTCAGGCATGCAATAAGCAGAATCAAAACAAAAATGAAGTGCGGTCAAATCGATACAACACATTTGAATGAGTGTCTCGACCCCTTTTGAGAATAATTGGTAGGCAATAGTAATTAACTTTAATTAATAGTAATTAACTTTAAAATTATGACTAATTTGCAAGTATATTGTTCATTTCGGGGGTGATCCGAGCAAACTCCACTCCACTCTAGACCTTTTTAACATCCTGCACTGTTTTTTTTTTATTCTTGGTACTATTCCAAACAGATCAATCTACCCCCCGGGTATCAATAAAGGCTTACAGTATCTGTGCATGATTCAGTGACATGAGAAATCAACAGCTCTCCTCTCTCACTTCCCCTACAGCTGCTATAAAAAAAAAACATTCAGAAAGCAGAAGAAAGACTGTGAATAATGTCATTCAACTGCAGAAGGATCCACCCCAGTCCTTTATTGTGAAATTCTTCTGATGTGTAATACGATACGACACTCATGTGTAAGATGGCTCCTCGCAGAGAAGTCCAGGCTGATTGTTGATGGTGGGGGGGGAAGTGGCATGCAGTGAAAATGAAGGGTACACGACACGACACCTCCCCCATGATTTGACGGAATGACTGAATGACAGGACCAATCTGGACAATAGCGGCTGATTGACGGTTGATGGTTGGCAGGGGGAAGAAATAAACAGGGTGAGGTGGTGGTGGCGGAGGTGGAGGAGGAGGAGGAGGAGGGGGGTGCTTTGTCCCAGAGATCTTACCAGGAGGAGGAGAGAAACCTGTTGCTGGCCTGCGGCCTGTTTCCAGGCTGAGAATGGAAACAATTCTTCCAAAGTGAAAAAGAGGAAGGCAGCGGTGTGGAAACACAAAAACAAAACAAAACAACAGAGCAGAGTTTTAACTAGGCGTGAGGGCCGGCTTTGTCCCGCAGGAACAATGCCACATCCACAGAGCAAAGAGTTATGACGGCATCACGCCCCATCTGCGGCACCTGGCACGCACCGTGGCACAGCCCACCTTATCTCCGTTAGCACGCTGTGGGAAGTGGAGGCGGAAGACAAACAGGTGGCGGGCAGCAGTGAAGTCCTCCCTACCTTCCCACTCGAACTCGTTGCTGTTGTCCGAGGGCGTGTCGATGTCGTCCAGGTCCAGCTCGGTGCTCTCGTCCAGCTCGTCCGAGAGCAGGGAGCCCTCGCTGCGGTCCAGTGTCAGACTGATGTCCGGGGCGGCCAGCTTCTTCTTCGCCTTCTTGCCGGGGTTCATGGCGTAGCCTAGAGGAGACGAAGCAAAATCAGATGCTAAGTTAGTAATAAGTTAGATATATATCTGCATGGGAATAAGATTAGAACTTGTGCGTATATATTGTTCGCATATCTTGTGCATACGAGATGACTTGTACTTATATTATTGTCTAGTGGACACAAGCTATCTTGTGTTATGAGTTATTACCTCGTGTGCATATGGTTATAATATACGCCAATGCCTTATCTTGTGTGCACAAGATAAAACTGGATAATGAAGTTGTTCCAGAGCATGTAACAGCGTCATACTGATGATCAATATCAAAAATGTTTTATACACTGATCACGTCATGATGACCTGGGCTGGGTGGTGGTTGGACTGGTTTACTGTGGTGTGGTGCTCGCTGTCTCAAAGAGAAAGACATGAGCCCTCTCTGCTGTCACTGCTGACGACTGACAGGCTTTCACAGCCTCGAAAGAAAAAAACTAAACAAGAGCATCCTAATAACTTAACCAACCATGACATTTACACGCCTCCCAGTCTGTTACAATATGGTGGCAGTGGGAACTCCAATGGAGCGATGGGTCTTTATGGGCTGTGTAGAATACTAAACCATCTGATCCCAATACCAGGAGTAGATGGGCTCCCTATTCAGTGTTCTCTTACAGTGTTACAGACTGGAACTGCCTCCTCGTTACCGGCTGCAGCTAAGCAGAGGGAACACTGACTGGGAGGAATCTCTCCTAAAAAGACAATGTTGTCAGAGACACTTCTGCTAACTCAGACTGCTGAGTTTTGCTTTTGGCTTTGGCTGAACTCCAGAGCGTATTTTTACATGGACAGGACTGAACAGGAATGACTGCGGTGACCAAAAGCTCTCTCAATGTGTAGTTTTACCGTACGCTTGCTATCATTTTTATTATTTTACATTATTACTTTCTATTTTTTGCCTTTGTACAGTCAAGTGAATCCCAATGCATCTCACAAGTGCATTGTGTCTCGCTCCAGAGCTGACTCTACCTGCGTCTCCCTCTTCAGAGGTTCCCACAAAAAGCTCATCTTCTAGCTCCTCTTCCTCCGGCAGGGGCCTGGAAATCAAACGGGGGGCGTCAGAAACATGCAAAGCGCAAACCGCGATCCTTTCACGGTTTTGCAACCGTTTGCTCAAGTTGTGACAGCAGTACCGTGGAAAGTCCTCGTCCTGCCACTCCTCCTTCAGCACCACTCCCTCCATTCTCAGACGGGCTTCGGTTGTGGCCACCGACTCCTGGCGCTCCAAGCTGGGAGAGATAACACACACACAGAAGGTTAAGGCAATTTTTCTGTTAATTGCTGTCTAAGTTTCGAACAAAGGTCTCATTGTTCTGAAAATGCACGGTGTTGAGAGCAAGAACAGGGCCAGAAGAGATTACTTGTGACAAACTAAATCCAAACACATAATTGGGCGCCTGTCAAAAGTGGCTTGTGACTCGTCCAATCTTCCAAAGATCGTGGAGGAAACGCAGCCACAGAGTCAAAAGCTCTTTGAAGTTCATTTCACAAGTTAGACGCCAAGTCCCTGGCAAGGGTTACGGAAAAGTGATGCAAGTCCAGCACAAACCATCCCAAACTGTCCATTCCTCCATGACTCTACTCACTTTGTACCTCAGCAGAGTAGCAGAGGTCTGCTGGAGCCTATCCAGGAGCACACAGGGTGAAGGTAGGGGATACACTCTGGCTAGTTGTCCAGTCCATCACAACACACACACACCTCACACTCGTAGTTAGTCTCCATTTGCTTTGAACAGGCATGTTTTTAGTGTCAGGAACTTCAGCTCTAGAAAGCACCTATCAAACACCTTCAAGATTAATTTTTCCAGCACCTTAGAGTTGTGATAAGTTACTCAATCACAAATCAACTGCGGTAAAAAAGGTGGTGTTTTGCTGTATGAAGCAATTTAGAGCCTCTTATTGGCCTGAACGTGCATGTTTTAGGACTGGGGGAGGAAACTGGAGAATCTGGAGACAATCCAAGCAGACAGGCTCTCAGTCCGACGGTTTGTGTCACGTCTTCCCGAATTTGAGCTGCAACACGGTATCTGTGCAGGCAGCGCCAGCTGACGTTGCCGAAGGGTTTGGTCACATAAAGGAAACGTAAGGGAAAGGCTGCTTTCCCCACCACAGCTGGACAAACTGGAGCATCTTTATACACACAACTAGTTCCCATGAAAAGTGTTCTTGGGCCTTTTATACTGGGCATTAATCTCCTCATACGTCCAGGGCAATAAAGGGTGATAAGAGCTTAACAAGTGCTGTGGCCAACCCTGTGTGTTACTTATCACCTGGCATTGCACCAACCCTAACCCTGTTCATGTTCATGTGCATCTTTGTGGTCACACCAAAGGTGACATGGCTTAACTTCGTTTCAATAAACCAGGCACTTTGATATGGAAGGAAAACACAGATACAGGACATATGAGTGTTGATAGAACCTCCTTAAGGGCTGCAGTGTGCGACTGGCCATCTAATCAGATCAGTGGCTTCTTGAAAAGCCTCGAGGCTCGTGTTGAGGGCTTAGCTTATAAACCATAAGGCTGCCCGCTAATGCCGATCATGGTATCTATATCCTAGCATGTACAGAGCTCCCTTTGATGCATTAATCGCATTCGCCACCGCATTTGTTCTACCAGACACAAAAGGCACGCTGGGCATTCGGTACACACAACATTGTGTAATATGTTGCTTTAGCTGTTTAGCGCGTGTCTCGTGTTAATTCCCATCATGACATCTGGAATCCAGCTAAAAGACGCAGAAATTGCTACAGGAATGTGGTTCCCTGAGGAAAAACGTGTACATTCATGCACTGTAGGCCAAGACACGTGTACAAGTAATCCCCAATAGGGAGACCAACTTATATTTCGTTAAAGTTTCCTGTTAAGGTTTTGTTATTTTCTATCCTCTTATTCAATTGACTGTTTGTCTTTGTAATGCACCATTTTAGCTATTATATTTCTATGACATATCAGTGTTAATGCTATTTTCAAAACATCTATTGTGTTGCTATCCTGCCAGATTATGAAAGCCTACCTCCCTTTCACCCTCGTTAACTACATTTGTTTTTTATCTGGTCACTGCTGTTTCCTTCCGGCAAATTTCTGATCATGACATGATGCTTTCTGGGTTTGCAGTATAAGCATTTCCTCCTTTTAAGTGTGTATGAATGCATGCATCCATCCATCCATCCATTTTGATCTTTCACATTTCAGATGAAGAGCAAAGTATTTTGGCCCATGTTGAACATGTGTGTCGGATATGATACAGCAGGTATGAAGGACACTATCAAATTTCATGCTTGCTCAATGCCCGATTACAACAACAACATTGAAGTTTGACTCTAATTCAAGCTACATCATGTCGGGAGGGGATGATCCAGGATAGCAAGGGTGGTGAGGAAGAGGAATGCCTCAAGGCAAACACTTATGCCTAATGTGTCACATAGGACTCAAAACAACAATTTAATAAGTTATTCAGATGGGATTAGAGGGAAGGGTCAAATGAAACTCATTTTCAAAAAATGACTTTTCTGGCTCGACAGGGTGTAGGAAGAGGAAGAGGTAAAGTAGAAGGACAAAGCAACACCTTGTCCTGGCTGACAAGGGCAGCACGATCAGAATCTGCTGCAGATAATAACATCCATGTATATCACCTCCTTGTGTTTAAATGAGATTTCTCAAACAGCTGTTCCTCCTGTCACATGCTGCTCTTTAAGCTCACACCTACACTGACTTGTCATGACTGACTGTCCATTGTTTACCTGGGAACACAAAGGACGACCTGTCATCATCATCGTCCAGTCAGCACCATGATGCTGATGTTGTTGTTGTTGTTGTTACACAGCTGTTCACACGTTCGTTAGGGCGACGCCAGAAGGGTTTGGAAAGGAACAAGCTCTCCTATTAAGGCTTTGGAGCCTGTTTGTAGGCTAAGCATCGATTAAAATGTCAACGAGACCAAGGCTATTGAGTGTGAGAGCCAGCGAGGCCAACAGGTTGTGTTTATGATCCAATGACAGCTTTGAGCATTCATCGAAGCACAGTATACACAAGCCATAATCTGATGGTGACATGCAAACTGAAGGCAATAACCCAGGTATACAGACCTCCCCATGGGTCCAGGTGGTGATCGGGGCTGGGGGAGGCTAACAGGGCTGGAGCTCCTGGCTTCCTGCTCTGTACCTCTTGTTTTGGTGAGACTCTCTTCTTGGAGAGCCTCTTCGCCATTTTCCAAAGTGGACGCGGTGCTGCTTTGTAACTCGTCCAGCTCCTCCTCGTCACCCTCGGCCGACACCCCGGAGGACGAAGGGCTGGAGGTCTGTCTGTGTCCCGGTCCCCCATCTGTCCTCCGGGGGGACACCAACTCTGGGCTCCTATTGTTTGAATTCATGTCACTTCCAGCCTTCAGCACCGCGTCGCTCTCAATCAAATCCGTCGCCATAAAGTTTTCTCTGTCTCCAAAACAAGGATCAGCGAGTTCACATGAAGCAAGTCAGAAACTTACACAACTTCTCCACAAGTTAGTTAGCGCAGGTAGCTCTCGCCTGCTACACAACAGGTCCGTTGCAGCGTATATCTTAACATATCTTCTTCACTAAACTGTGTTAAAAGTCACGCAAGTTGCACCGAAAAGGCCAGTTTTACTTGAATGCGTCGCGGTGTCGTCCCCATGAAGTACACAGTTTTTTTTGGAGTCTTACAAAGTGTCTACAGCTGAATTTCCTCCCTTCCTTCCTCCGGTCAGGGAGCTAACAAACATTAGCCGTAACACTAACGCTGCAGCTAGCTGGATAACTAGCCACAGCGGCACTGACTAATCGATCCGTACCCGGAATCACCATCCGTACCGCGCATGCGCGTTCTTTATCACGCGCAGACGCGTGCGTCGACGCGCTCCACTGCCCTCTGCTGATGCTTTGACATGTGGTCAACAGTGAATCTGCTGCGGCGGGTTCACGATGATAATAAACAATAACGAATACAACGGATTCTTCTAAGGCAAGGGTTTCCGCATATTCTAATTCAACTTCGTTTTCTATCTGTTGAAAAAAGATCTACATTTTATCAGTAAAACAACCTGTTCCGGGACAGGAGATAAGATAAGGTTAGTTTATTTATCCCCAAAGAGAGGTTGTTCTGTCTGGCTGCCAAAGTCACACAAAGAGCACATTCATTCACATTACAAAACAGTGCACACAGAATCTTCTCAGTAAATATCGATACTTTTCTTTTAAAACTATTTTTGATTGATTCTATTACTTACTATTAGAAGTTTTTAACTATAATGGATAATTTCACTTTATGGAATGCTGCAGCATGAGAGAGACTTGCGGGAAGATTTACAAATAGAAACTTCGAAATAGAAAATAATATTTGGTGCCAATGACTTAACAATCTGATAGACTGTAAAATTGTCTTATTTACTTCTATCTGGCAAATAAGCAAGTCGGCACCAACAATCTTTGTTAAACATAAATAAACAAGCAGAGTTGAAACACATCAGTGATGGTGCAGCATTGTAATGCACATTTGCACATGGAGTATACATTGTCTCAGCATCCTACACTTCATTGTAACTCCTGTGTTGGTGAGCTTGAACTGAAGTAATTAACATAAAGCATATAATAAATATGTTCTCTCAGTTCTGCCTTGTACGTTGCTTTCTTCTCGATACTTTGCTGATTTTGTGGCAACTACCTAATTTTACTGCGTTTATATATATATATATATATATATATATGTATATATATATATGTATATATATATATATATATATATATATATATATATATATATATATATATATATATATATATATATACACACACTCAGTTTAAAACGAGTTGACATACACTTGTCACAGATTGGGTCAGGCGCAGTGTATTCTCATCGCCTCTAGGTGGCGGCAGATGCTTATTTACACTCTCAAGTTTGGGACCCTGTCGACGTGATGAAGATCCAGCTCATTTCAAACCTGTGTGAAAAGCATTTTGACCAGTGTCAGATTTGTACGGGAGAATCAACCAACTTTTTACTAAAATTACAAGGAGCAAGTTTTAATCAACTGAAATGTATTTACCTGAATTCAATGATTTTCCCTAATCTTTGTAATCCATGTAGAATTATTTTTTCTTTTACACAGTGATATTCTCAAAATAATCTGACTGCACTCATGCTTCAAATGACATGCAATCAATCGATATTACTGGAAAACAGAGCATCTCCAGATTGAAAGAAACCCGCTGCATTGTTTCTTCTTTGACAGCCATTTTACAGTCAGACCTCAAGGTAGGGGTAAAAAAATAGAGGCGAAGGCAGCTGTACATCCAACATAATGACGCTGCCTGGTTAATACCTCCTCTGTGTGCAGCGGATCATTCAGTGTAATTTCTAATTAACACATTGCTATTTACTCTGTTGGATCATTAGGCCTCATCACAAAAGGATAATCCAGTCAAATTGAGAGTTTATGCTTCCCTTCCACCTTCCACCATGGTGCTGTTTGCTAATGAGTCATGTTGCAATTATCCAACAAATTGAGACAAATGGTGCCTATTTAGTCAAGATAAATCTACTGAGCCCAGATATAGCAACAACACATATAAGCCATAAAGGGTAATTTATCCTGAGTATAACTTTCACATATACCAAGGACAGCATTGGGATTCTCACTAGTGATGATATTTGATATAATTTTAGATGTACTTGACATTACTTTAATTTATTTCCTGATATTTAATCTTGAAATTGTATAGAAAGATAAGATTAAAAAAAAAAAATCCAAACTCGGTTCTTTATTGTCATTGTACAGAAAACACAACAAAATCTAGAGCAAACAAGACCAACTCCCTAAAATATATATAAAATAATAAAATGTACATGTATTATCTACGTAAGAAAAGAAAACAGTCACACTACACATACAGACAGGACACAGATTATGCCTATAAGAGTCTGTTTATTCACAGTATAAAAACAAAGTGCTCATTGTGTCATTGCACGCAAGAGATTATTGCACATTAATGAAGTGCATTACATTAGAATAACAGAATAATATATTGTCAAGTCAGGAGTTGCAAAGCAGCCTTAGAAAAAGAGCTCAATTGTGACACTGGTGTTGCATTGTTCATGATAGTAAATCTCTGTCCTCAATACACAATCGAGAATCAGCGAGCAGCTATTGTTGTTCATGCGCTTCCACTGGAGCCCCGCAGTTGGTTTAAAGAATAAAAGCCGAAGTCACCTTGTCTGACTCAGGACGTTCCTGAATCCTTCTGTTAAAAGTAAAACAAGAGCAGATCTCCACGCAGAAGCTGCGGCAGACCTCTCCTTTCATGATGAAAGGAGCGCTGATGGTTGGGATCAGACACAGAGGCTCTAACCTATTTGTGAAGCAGAATCATTAGGACTGCTCTCCAACCAATTTCCATAAGTGGGGTAGCGGGAAGTATTTAGGCTACTCGAAGTATATCACTAATGAGAAAAGACAAAAAGGATTCATGTGCATGTTTTATGCAATCTCTTTCTGGGTGTAGATGAATAATTATTTATGATTGCAAAGCCTAAAAGGGAGGCAAAAAAGATAGCAACTGCAAAGAGACTGGTAAAAAATTTAAAGAGGAAGTTAAATGAATATTTAAGGGAAGATGAAATATTTAATGGAAACAAATGAGCAAAACATTTAAAACGGCATGATAAATAGTGGTGGGGGCCATTTAAAATGACCCACGTAATTTGTGCTATTTGCTGCAGTAGCCATAAGGTCTCGTTCACACTCGCAATGCTCTGAAAGGAGAAGTCTGACAGTTGTTTTCCACATGCCAGTCGCAATGCAATGTCTGTAACCCAGGGCTGACCTCATAGCTGAGAAATATTAGCCTTTGATTCAGTGTAGTTTGTACAGATGCCACCAGGCAGAAACAATTCATGTTTTATTGACCTTCTTCGAGTTGAGGTTAGGGCTCTGAAAAGAAGAAGAAGAAAAAAATCCAAAACACATAATGACATAAATTCTGAATACAGTTACAGTTAATTTCTCAAGAGACGCTCTGCATTGGAGTTCCTCATCACCCCCGTTGTTTCCATCTTGCGCTCCACGCTACACACATTTTGTACATTTTTCACCTGCCAAGATCAAAAGAGAGGGGGAGAGAGAGACAGAGAGAAAGAGAGAGAGAGAGAGAGAGAGAGAAAGTGGCCTAAGTAGTATGTACCATCACAGTTCATTTGTTTTCCAAATGCGAAAATAATTAAATCAGCAAACAAATAATTATTCAAGTCAATGAGAACAATTATCTCAAAGACGCCTCTGAGACTTGGATGTGCATACTGAATTGATTAATTATCCTGCTAAAGATAATTGAGTTAGATCTTTGACTGCTTCCTCTCCACATGCCCGTACCTCCATTCTGATCTCGAGAGGAGAAGATCTCATCTCCGACGTCCTTTACAACGTGTGGTCATCATCAATGTATCTGTGTGTGTGTGTGTGTGTTTTCTGTGGTGGTTTGTTTTAATTCTGCAGGTCATCCACCATCCATCCATCCATCTGTTACCTTACCTGCTTTGTACCCAAAGGTGCTGCATGGGGCTTGTCTTGAAACGTAGAGCAAATGGAGGAAATACACCCTGGACCGGTCTCCAGCTCCTGGTCTATCACAGGACACACACACACACTCACACACACACACACACACACACACACACAGACACAGAGACACATTTCATTCTCAAACCTACGTCGAGGAACAATTTAGAGTCTTCTAAACATGCTTGTTTTCAGACTGTGGGAGGAAGCCAGAGTACCAGGAGAAAACCCACACAGACACAATGGGAACAGGCAAACCCAGAAAACACAGAAAGACCTTTGGTCCAGGGACCGGGATTGAACCGGTGTTCTTCTTGCTGTGAGGTGACAGTGCCATCCACCAACACACCGAGTCACCCAGGTCATTTCACTCTACCTTATTATTCCCGGATCGTGCTGAGATTTCTAAATGATATCCACAGCCAGCAAGTCATTGGGCTCCTTATCTCTTAAACTTCACAAAGCTTCATAATTTTTACAGATTATTCCAGTCTTTATTAAACCGTCTATTAATCCCACCGTGAACGCTGGCACCGACCTGCGTCCCTCTGTCCGGGTTGGGCTCAGACGCTGTGTCATGCCCTTACTAACCCGTGGACAGACTATTACTTACCTCTGAGCTAGACAGAGATCATTACCCCAGTGAATGATGACACGGCAGCCCGGGCCCAACAGCTTTATCTCCCAGCTCAACTCGGCGGACGCCAGCCATCACATCCTGTTAACAATTCCATGGCTCCACCGTAAAGATAAGCTCTCTCAATCAGCGCCGTCTGTCTCGATCGCCGCTGAAGGGCCATCAGTCATCACTAGCCGGGGCGGCCGCCCTCCACATCCGCCCGTGATTGACACCATTTAGATGATCCGGCGGAGTCACCGAGCTGTTTATTTCCTCAGCAGGCCACTGCGATATTTTCCGATTTAGGCGACCTCATGAAATATGTATTTCTTTCTCTCTCTTTTTTCTTTGGTTTGTTGGTATGTCACGCATTTCTTGCAACCGGGCCTTCTCTCTTTCTGAGCAAATATTGGCCCGTTTTGTGTGGAATCCTTCAAGCGCCGCGATGAGTGAAGTCAGAGGCGCTGACATTTTAATCAGAGCGAACATGAGGAGCCAATTGTCACTGTCAGCCCACGTGAAGGTCATCGCCGTTGCTAAGGATCCGCTTGCCGTAACATTTAATGGTTACATCCTAATGATTCGTTTACATGTGAGATCAGGTTGATATTTTATGTATAAGCACACGTTTCTGTTCAAGGCCTTTTATTCTATTAACCTGTCCTGTCTTTATTAGATCCTTTCCGAGATAATTCCCATATGGCTTAGCCTTTGATAAATATGCTTTTAGGTCTATCTAATTAATGCATTCCGCTGTGATTTTCTTCACTTGTCACCCACTCTTTAACCTCATAGCGGAGGAACAGACTTTTCCTACTCAAATTAAAGGTCCTCCGAGACGCTGTACATGTGTGAGCTAATGATGTTGTGTGCAGCACAACCTGATATCTTATCTTGAGGGCCTTGTTGAAATGTTTTGAGTAGAAATAAATTATATGACCTCACCGTCATGCGGTGTGGATATATTCCGAGTAAACATGTTTTAATCCATTGTGTCTCTGCTCTGCTTTAATTGCGAGTTTTTAAATAGAGGTTGCGGATGCGTTCCTGGCAAATTACCGAGCAGATGTTTTCTTTGTTGTTAGATCTTCACAGTGGTTGACATGTGTTAGTTTGCCGAATCGGTGTTGGGTGATTTGTGTCAGGGGAGTGAATCTCTGTTCACTTGTAATTCTCACTCTTTGTTTGAGGACTGGTGGGAAAAGTCCATCCATCCATTGTCTTACCCGCTTTGTACCTTAACAGTGTCGCAGGGATCCGTTGGAGCCTATCTCCAGCTCCATGTTGGGAAAAGACAGGGAATACACACACACACACACACACACACCATTTACTTTCACACTCACATCTAGGGCCAATTTATACACTGTAATGCATGTTTTTGCATTACAGCACCCAGAGAAAACTCCATTTAGATAAAGAATATGATGGCACAGACCAACAAAACGAGCGCCGGGTGTTGAGACAGCGTTTCTGAAGGAGCACACAAGGAAGGGTCTCTGCCACACCTACTATATCTAAATCAATTAGGGCAACTCAGCATTTTTAACCATTCTACTCATTTTTTTCCCCTTTACTGAAGGCTTAATTGCAGTTTCCAGTCATGTGACCAAGGGGACCGCTCACAGGTATAATGAATGGGCTGTGGCAGATGTTATGTTATCTTAACATAACTTGCTTAGTGCGAGAAAGGTCAGCGGTGCTCTAAAGGTATTATAAAACGTCAAATAAGGTGTCACATCTCTAGAAAAGAAAACACACCCCGTCACTGCGATAATTCCACCCTAAACAGGCCCAGCTCTGTTTGATTGATCCAGCTGTCACCTCCTACTGTAAAACGTTACGACGCAGCTAACCAGGAGAAATGGCTTTCAAAAGTCAATATAGGATTTGTTGTGTGTCTCTGTGGTAACAGAGCCCAGGGTGCCTTGTGCTAAAGCAGCGTCTTTACAAAGAGTAAACACAGGCTTTGGAGCAAAGGTTGTTAGGGAGAGGCAACTCCCATCCTTGGGTGGTCAGTGACAAATAAGACAATGCAATGAGCCTTTTATTGACATTCGCACTAAACACAGAAAGATGGTCTGCCATTTGTTTTCCCCCCAAACCAGGCACAAAGGGTAAGATAAGTGGTTTTTAGGGGGTAGTTTACGGCTGTCAGACGCTGCAGGTTGAATTAACTGCCGAATTAGTTGTTGAAGAGCATTGGACTGTGTGTGATTAGCCTGGCAATATAAGTGAACTGTCATTAAATAGACATTTAATATTCACATAATGGTACAAAAAAAGCCTTGAGGCCCATTTGCTGTGAATGGGTATTGTACAGAAACATCATTTTGAGTGATATACTTTTATTTGAAACGAGTGTGTTGTCGTCCACTCTGAGATCTGGTCTGTTGCATAACTTGCAAAGTTTCAAAGTTTTGCTTTGATCTTCCTGTTTTGTCTGTGTTGAAAACTATTCAAAAATACTGTCATTTTTGACCATTTTTCTCTCGTCAAGCTTAGAGAAATCGATAAGATTGAGGCGCTACACGTGATCCTGCTATATGACAGTACTTAGGGCAATTGGCTGGTTGCCTTGTGGGTCCAAAATCACGTGGCATCACCCTGTGAATCGTTGCATGCATTTCTGCTGCCGTTGGAATGATGGATGTGTCAAACTGAACTTTTTAACATCACTGTCATTGAAATTAATTCACTGAATTCATGTAAAGTATGAGTTGGCTTGATATGATGAAACAACTTCTATTACGTCCCATTAATATGTCCTGATTTACAGCAGTTACATTTCTAATATCGACTTCGTGTCATCCAGAGCAATTAAATCAAGTCTAATTGTGGTTCATGGGAACCAGATTTGGTTTAGCATTGTATACATCAAAGTGTTGAAACTTTGCCAAGGCGTCACTGAGGTTCACTGAGGACATTCAGACCAGCACATTATTCGTGACTCAATAAAGACTTGTCATATTATTTAGGCGAAATAGAACTTTTACCCTTGCCTGAACTATCAAGTAACTGTTAGCGCAAGCATTGTCAAAACGCCAACAATCTCCCAGAACCACAGACTGATCAACCCCTCAGCCGGCAGGAACCTCTTTGAAGCATCTTTTTAATTTACTGTCAGGACAGCCAACCGCTACCTGTCAGCGCAGGCGTCTGACAGGTAGCGTTTGACTGATGAGAAAAAGCAAAACTTATAATTACTCTTTCTGTCACTTTTTTTATGATAAATGTTTAAGTTACCATCCACACAAAACAATAAATATCGTGTACAAAAGCTGCTGTTTTCCCACTCTGGCTTTTAGCCCTCTGAAGAATTTATTCACCATTACAGCCAGACACTGTAACTACAAAAATACTTTTCCTTGTCTTTTTAAAAAAGATGAAATATTTTCTCTGCTGTGTAATTCTCCTCTCTGTATTTCGAGAGATACTGACCTAAAAAGGTTGATCAAAGACTGTTGGAACTCTACAGCCTGCAGCAACCAATAAATTGGTCCATTCGATGTTTTGCACTGACAAATTATTCTCCAGAGTGCTAACATTCTTGGTAGCAACTCAATTAGCAAGAGACAGATGTAGCAAGAATTCACATTTATGTTTCATAGACCTTTCAATATTTTATTATTTCAGCGCATGTTGGCATGGACCCTTTTTATGTCACAGAAATGGTAACTATTTGCTAATTCTCACATAAAGCGATGGTTGTTTTGGTGTGCGTGTTGCAGATTTGTGGGGAAGCTACTCTCCCTTCAGGCTTTTACACAATGTTAGAATGGCCCTGAGCGTCCATACGCTTTTAAAGTCACTGTTAAAAGCCAATATTTCTTATTATCGCTGAGGGGAGACGGTTCCTGCTCACTGTCAATGTAAAGAGAAATGTCGACAAAGGAAAATGGGGAAAGAAATCATACCTGGGAGGAATATCACTTATTAATGCAATGCTGTGTGAAGTTTATATATTTAAACTTTATGGGCTCAGTTCACTTCAGTCTGTTGTGACATGATGGTTGTCTTGTTGATGACTGTTTTTCTTTTTTTTCAAACATAAAAACAAAAAAACAACAGATATATCAGATTAGACTAGTCCTAAAAATGCTCAACCACATTCTTATCGTGTTAGCCAGAGCAGGTGTAGCATTTCTTCATTTACACTGAAAGACGGAAATCACTGTTGTCTGAGATGAAACAATGAATTACCAGCTACCTGCTCTGCTTTGCACAGGGGAATATAGACCGTCATTAATATGCATGGCTCCCTCTTGTCTGTGTTGGGCGTTTGGTATTAACCCTCAGAAACACCGGTGACCTTTTTGCACAAAAACCATATGGTTAACAGCGAGTGATCTCCCTGCTGTTCAAGCATCATTTACCCCAGAAAGAAAAAACAGAAAGCGCCACACAACTAACTGCAGATGGGCAAAAAAGCATCATCTCGGTCCAAAGACTAAAATGTATATGAATATAATCGCATGTATATGCTATGTTATTCGTTATTATGTTATTTATATTATTATATGTTGCTTTTCTATTGATTGCAGAGGATCACAACAGAGACTTGTGATTATACTGTGACGTACCTGGGCTCCACAGATACAAACACCACCCCCATTTTACTGCATTTCTTTGCTCACTGCATTTGTTTGTGCTGCAACCAAAACACGTTTTGTGCTTTGTGCTATGCAAATATGAAAGGGATCCGCGACACAATAACATCTTTATGGTCTCACTGTACATTTGCTCCCATTGCAACATCTGAGGACGCCAGACTGCATAATTAACTGCCAATGAAATGTTCCCCCGAGTCAGTCTTCTGCTTTATTAACAAAGTAATGCAGTTATTTTTAATTGGCCATTTCATTGTAAACCAAATTAGATAAAATGACACACAGGCACATTTCTTAAGAGGAGGACAGCGTTTGGTCGTCTTCACCTTTGTATTTCTAATGACATGTGGCCGTGACAAACGATATCATATTTTTCAAGAGAATATTATCTGAGAAAATGTCGTGGACTACAAGATGTTAGCCTATTATTTTGTTGTAAGTGGCCTGTTTATTTCTATTACGCGTTGCTTCATGACAGGCGCCGTTTATTATGTAAACAGCTTTTTATTATGGGGTGGATTATAAAAACGTATATTGTTGTTATGACGGATCTATTTTGTTTGCACGGCACTAAGACACGTACATGACGTACGTATGCCTGTATATTATTATTGAGTATCTTATTACAAATGTTAGTTAATGGAGGTTCATGTTACATGCATTTATTAGCACACATTTTGCTGTGTGTGCTGTTAGGAGGTGTCTACGCAGGTATAAAAAACAATACACATTGGCTTTTAATTTCTGGTCTACAACACATTTTGCATGCAAGTGCAGACACTATTTGAGTGGTTTTCTGCTCTTTCTTGCAGAAAAATGGCTGCAGTGTTCATCGGAGTTGGGATGAAGTTGAAATTGATTAATAATTTAGATCAAAGCTAAAGTTAAGAAAAGCAAAAGTGGGAGGTTGCCCTTTGTGGCACTGCATGGAAATCTCTCGCAGCGTAGCTTAAAGAAGACAACCGTGGGCTTTGACGAGCCGTTGTGAGGACATCAAACGGTTCTTCCTCCCGCTGCAGAAACGCTGGAGAGTTTTCGGTGAGCGAGCGAGGCCGCCTGCCTCTGTGCTGGCAGAGATCTCGGAGTTGGTGTGGCACTTAGCAGCAGGGAGGCACCAGTGGAGAACCGCATACCTGGATCGCTTTCCTAACCGCAGACCTCTCCCCGAATGGATCATTAGCATCGTGCCAAAGATGGATGGCAACTTTCTGCACGACTTGCTGGCCGCCAGTGTAAGAGCAGGGCGCAGGCTTTTCCTGCGGTCCCTTGGCCTGCCTGCTGACCTGCTCCTGGGTCTTAGTTAACATTCAGGGGGCCCTGACCTGAAAAGCAGGCTTGGCAGCAGAACCAAGGTCCCACCCTCCCCAAAGAAATTAGAGGTGGTAATCTTTCAGGAGCAACTTGCTCACCTTCCCGGACCATGTAAATGTAATAGATGCAGCTGATTTCCCTGGCTCTGTTGTGCATCCCCTCTGTGGTCTCCCTGTCACCGGCCACGTCCAATTTGTGTGTCTCTGACAGCTCCGAAGTGACAAATGATGGCCCGGGCTAAAAGAAGGTTACATTTAAACACAGCACAGGTCAATGGGGTAGCAGGCTGAATGCTAAATCATTGTCAGGGAAACTAATGATACAACATTATAAGACAACAGTGCGCGGCAAAAGATGAAGTGTGGGATGTCATGCTGATGCTATAATCAAGCAATGTCTCTCTCAACGGAACATTCGTCTTGATTTTGCATAGACACTCACATATTCTTGTGATGGCTGAATGGAAACACTGAGGAATACCATACAAATAGCCACTTATAGGTTTCGGGATCCTTTTGTGCAGCACTATAACATCCCAGCTGTATTATCAGACCAGTGCTTGAAATACAATGACCATCCATAGCTTTCTTTCTACCTGCGACACAACTGGGACTGTTCCAGTTCGGCTGCAATTAAAACGCAAAATACACTTTGTTAAGCGTTGAAACAAATATTTAATTCACCATGTCTGTGATCTGTTGCACCTGCTGTAGCAATTTCAAAAACACACAGGAAGTCTGAATAACAAACACAGAAAGAGCCTGGGAACCGAAGCTCGAGTTGTGGCATCTTGACAAGTCTTTAAGTAATTCTTACAAGAACAAACACCCCAAGGCTCACTTGCTTCATTGCTTAAGTCAAAACAGAGACTACATGCAGCCACCAGGCTGCAATCAGATAAGGAGTGGCCACTCTTTCAATTAGAAAAGTGATGTTAATAATTGGTCTTTGAGGAAAATTCGGGCTTGACAAGGTGAAATGTGGCCATGTGGATGTCAGTATGCAATCAGTTTTGTGTCTTAATTTGCATTTTAAGATGAGATTGAACAGCTGAGATTTAGCATTTCCTTTAAGGCTTTGTGTTTTGTGACTTTACAACTAAGTTCTGGGGTTTTTTTTGTAAAACAGTCACACTATATGAAATATTGTTGTCCAATTATTTTGATCCAAACATTTCTCTCAAACCTTTGTTTTCCACGCATACACACGCAATATTATTTCAGGTTATATGGAATCTTTTCTGCTTTGTTTCGAGGTAAAAGAGACAGCGTGGCAGCTAATAATAACCATTAGTGGAACCCAACTCCGTGTAGCTGGAGGTTATGTGGACACGCAGTGTCCAGGAAGCTCAAGGACGGCTCACACTCCCCAGATTAAACAACATTCACTCTCTGTCAAACGCCCGGCTCCCAAAACTGCCAAACCGGAGGAAAATGAGCCCCCACACGACCCTCGCTGTGGATGACAGGATAAAACACAAGACGGTTGTGCCTGAAGGAGACCCGGGATAACGAAATAATCTTTAATCTCTGTCCCTTCGAGGCACTTGCAACACCTGTTATTCTTGGTGGCATTGTGAGAGAGGGCAGCTCACAGATTCATTTTAAGCCGGGTAATTATTACACTAATTATTCACTTCGGTGTGGGGTGATTACCAGTCCTCGTTCAGGTGAATACTCGTCCGCTCGCTTGCCAGCTGAGGCCGGAGCCGCTCGGTGGAACAGTTGTTCCACTCCTTTTTCCCTCGCAGATATTTGACCTCTTGTCATGTTTGCAATCTGTACTTTGGGGAAGGGAGGGAGAATAACAGCCAGAAACTTTTAATTGCTCAACAGAAGCTGGAGTAGAAAAGCACATAGGCTTGGCCATCTGTTCAGCCCACGACATCTCCTCAGCAAACTTCCCGTTTAAACAGGTTGCATGGTTTCCACTGTCCTGCGTGATGGATCTACTGGGAGTTGTTGCCATGCCGTCCTACGTAACGATGAGACATTATTTCTCTTAAATTAATGAGTACCCATAGTATTTCTCCTCCTTTCTCCCCTCCTCATCAATAATGAATGAGTCCCGATATATTCTTTTCATTTAATGGGATGCATTTATAATCAGAGCTCGGGGGGCTGAAAGCCTTTAAGACAAATACTTCTGCTCTTTGACTAGATTTAATTCAATTAGTAGAAATACAACATCAAATACTATGCCTCCATTAATAGATCTTTCATGTTAAAAATGAGTATCATGAATATTGCATTTGTCGTCATATGAAAACAATTATTCTGTGATGCTGGGGAAAAACTGTATAAGTAATTTCCAGCATATTGGACAGGTAGCGGTGAATTTTAGATCTGGCAGATATTAACTTCTAATATGAAATGACATCTCACAGAGCACATTTGAATATAAGGGGGGAAAATATCCTAAATATGGTGTTTATCAAAACAGTTGTTTGGTAAAGAAAACATCTTTTTAGCCTCTGAGTTCTATTGAGAAATATTCACTGTCTGGATCATTCGCTCATGAATCACCTCAAAAGAAGACAGGTAATTTTCCCTATTGTTGTTTTTGTCAATTACTACAAAAAAAACAAAGAAAAAGAAAAAAAAAAGACCAAACCCGGAAATCCTTATAGTTTACCCGCCATCCCTTTCAGACAAAATGTCATCTTTGGCTAATTCTAATCAGAAAGAAAAACTGTTTTTATTGGATACTATTGGCACACACTAAACCACAGCTCACTGCAACAATGGCCTGTTAGTGGGATAAACTGATTGTTGGTTTTAATCTTTTCATGGGGTTTGTTTGGACTGTGAGACTGTGGCACAACGTAAGACAGGGATGCAGGGTTTATGTAAAGATTTGGACTTTCAGTGGTGCTAGGAATTAGAGCATAAACATCCACAGGTAAGCAAGCCAAGAGCGAGGAGGGCAGATGGGCACTAAGTTGAGTGTTTAGCAAATTAAAATACTGTAAGAGCTGACTTTGATTATAGCAAGCGATGAAATATCGGGGTGTGCATTTCAAGCCTTTGGTGAGTCATTTGAATTCCATCCAGCAGACTTTGCATCCAAAACAACATCTCCAGAATCGGATATAGAGAAATACAGGGGCACTATAACTAATATTGTTTCCTGTGAATGTTTGTGTGCACAACCACAGACACAATACAGCATATTCTCCTACTGCTACCCTTGACAAAAAAGAAATTATGATAATTTTAAAGTTAGAAACAGCAGAGAAAGGAAATGCAATTCCTCGCCAGGCCTCCTAAAGGTCAGGTTTCACTGTCTGCGGAGGCACCGCTGAAATATAAATGCTTTGTATCTCCATGTCTGCTGATTGCTTTACTCTCTAGGCAATGTCAATTTTGTGAAAGTACTTGCAGATTAAGTCGGCAGGACGTCAAGGGCCCTTGTAGAAGCTGCTGTCTTGTCTTAGCGAAGGGTCCGAAAGCCCTTGTCTATTACCGGAGACACCCCAAGGACAGATGTTTTAGGCTTAGGGGGGTGATGGAGAATAATAGCACATTAGATTCCTAATGTCTGTCGGATGCAGGACTCGGGGGAGACAGAACTCCTGGGTAATCCAAATTCATCTCTCTCTTTCTCTCCCTCATTTCCTCTGCTCGCCGCTCCTTTTTTCCTTCGCTCCAGCCCGAGTTGGGTCCTCTCGGCCTCTCGAGGTGCCGAGTCTTAGCCCCGAGCTACGAGCTGCACAGTCCATTCATCAAAAGCGCGACCCTCTCCGGTGAGGGACAGGATGCTACGGACTAATGAACCCAGCGCGTGGTATGTGTGTCATATCTGTGCACACAGGGGAGGGGGGGATCTTTACTTATTACCGGCCATCACGACACATAAAACACACCTGCACCGTGCCTCAGTACAAAGAGAGGAGTCGTCCTTGTGTTGGGCAGGGAAAGTATCCCACCAACACTGACAGGCTTAATGTCAATTAATGATGGTGTTTAAGTGTGAAACCATAGCTGCGGGGACTAAACTTTTCTTCATTCTGACAACTTTACCCCCCCTCACCCCAACAAGGCTTTTCAGCCTGGTAAATATATGACCATAAAGCTAATATGTGATGAACAGCACTGCGGTCGCATTCCCCTCTGGAGTTTTTTATTGCCATACATCATATGTAAATTGGGGATAAAGGGATTTCGTTTTTTTTTTTTTGTTTCCCGGCATAAGTGATATGAATTCCCTGCCCCCACCCCAGAGTGGAGGCTCAACCCCCTCCTCTCTGTCTCACCCCAGGCCAAGGGTACACCTTGATGAGTGAAGAGGGAGAGGGAAGAGGGGCTAATTCAGTCCTCAGGCTTAATTAATCCTATGTCTTATTTGATGAATGGCTCCCAAATTGTGCTGTAATAATGTTTTTTTTTTCTTCTCCATGCAGGGGGGTTTTCGCTGTGCGGGAGAAAGTCAAAGTCGGGACTTCCGAGAGTCTGGACTTGGGGCTTTGTTTGCAAAGTTGTTGTCCTCTGTGGACAGTTTAGGCGCCGTCCTCTGACGTCAGGCCGGATGCAGAGTGATGGGGCGCTGTAGGGAACGTGTGTTTATGGCTTTCTCCTCGCTAAGCTCACGATAGGAAGCCCGTTGCCTTTGTTTCACGCTGCGTTTGTCAGTTTTGACAAACATGATTTGTTGTCTGTAAATACCCACGGTGCCTGGCGACGTTCTTCCTGCCTCACATGAATATCCGCCTCAGGGGCGCAAAACATTATGATGATGAATCCCATGTTTGACTTTCTAATGAGAGGTGGCTAAACTATTGAAAACCAACAGTTTTATGTAATGGATTTAAAGTGAATGGTTATTTGACCATGGTTGTTGCTGAGTGTCTGGAATAAGCATCATGGCCCCCATGAAAGGGAATCCATCCATCCATTATCTTATTGGGTGTGTGTTGGTTTCAAGGGGGTCTGCTGGTGCCTATCTCAAGCACACAAAGGCAGGGAATACACACTGTACAGGTCGCCAGTCCATAGCATGGATGTAGCACAAACAACATTTACTCTCATACTTACACCTGGGGGAAATTTACAATCTCCAATTGATCTAGCGTGGTTTTTGGATTGTGAAAGGAAACCAGAGTACCCCCAAAAACACCCATGCAGACATAGGGACAACATGCAAACATGCAAAACATAGAAATGCCCCCAAGCTGACCAAGGATACAAACTGGGGACCGTGACAGCTCTATCAACCAAGTCACAGTGTCACTTAAATGCTTAATTTTAATGAATATGAGACACAACAATCATATGATGGTATATGCGTTTACACTGGCCCGATGCCCTGGCTCTGATTGGGATATGAACTGGGGACCTCCCTGCTGGTGACAGCACTAGCTACGAATTCTAAGTACAGACCTTAATTCAATAATTTTACTGTACGTACAGCATATTTACACTGCTTTCCCCTAGTGTTGGTTATGTGCCTTCAGACCATATGATACCGCTCTGCCCACAGATTCAGGACTCCTGCTGCCGCCCCGTTCACTATGAATCCTTTTGTCGTGAGAGCTCCTGCTTTGAGTATGCATTGTCCTAACAGAGGTAGCACTTAAAACTAACGATGTCATAAATTTTTCTGGCTAATGTGGCAGGCGTAGAGGGAGCTTTGGCGGGCGGGGGTGAGGGTCTGGTGATTTGAGAGGATGGGATGATGAGATTCGGTGGCCTAGCCCAAGCAATGAACTTGATTAAACTAATCTCATCTCTATCAAAGCATCACTCTGATCCCCCTTGTCCCATTATTCATGGCAATGGGATAATTACACCGAGATGCACAGGGCCAGACAGACCGCGCCGTGACGTGGGCCCCCAGACCCTGGGCTATGCCTCCGCCACTCCGCGGCCCGTTCGTTTTAAACACAGATTAATTATGGTCAATGGGATGGTTCACATCTGTCACTCTCAGTGAGAAAAATGGAAATGATCGCCCTCAAGATGACAAAGGATGTATATTAAGTCATCTGCTGGTTGCAGGTTCAATAGGGATGAATACTATCAGCATTTTAATTTTGACCGCAGCCCCATGAGTGTCAGAGTAATGTGGAAAAACAGCGGCGTCGATGATAATGTTGACGTTTACAATCAGTGTACCAGAACACCTATACTCTCTGTCTCCTGCAAACAAAGACGAGATAATGACAACCCATGCTGATATATTCTGACTGTATACCAAACAGTACGTTAAGTCTCCATGTATAGATCAAATGAATATAAATTAGACGGTTTTCTATATAATTTCTATGCATACTCTGTTGGTTCCCACTCACGCGGAGGAAAAATATAGCCGCTATTACAACTCACATCTTGTCCAGACTAGTATTTGTGCTTTCTCTGTTTGCAGTGTGTAAAACCTGCATGGAAAAACCAAATAATCTATTCATTTCAAGGTTTATTTGGGGTGATTTTTGACCCCGAGCGTGAAGAATGATACTGTAATGTCTCTGTTTATGCTGCTAAAGCATGCTTCAATATGTTAAACAGAAGTCCTTTGATTCTCCTAGCAAATATTTCCCTTTTCTCGTAAAATGTTTTTTAATTAATAACACATAAATAATTGAGTAATGCAATATTTATGTAATCAACTCAGAGATGTTTGTGGTGCCGCGCTAACGCCTACACACATCAGTAGTTTATACTGTGTGCAATCTTTTCAGCCACTTACATTCGCCTCCTCCGAGTGTTTCCTTTTTATTTATGGAGGCTGTAATAAAAATAAAAAAAAAAAGAAGAGTCTGGCCCTTTTTTCCTTTAGTTCAAGATAAATATCACCCCGAGCAGCTTAATTGCACAGAGTGTGTTTTAACAGGTTTTGTGTCTTTATTTTAATTTTTTGTTTGGACGGCTGCGTCAAAGACACGAGCGATTAATTTTTTTGTTTAGCAAAGCAGTGAGAGGTGGTTTCTGCGTTGGCCTGTCGGCTTGCAGGGTCCCTCCACACACACACACACACACACACACACACACACACACACAGAAGAGAGAGGGGCCCGCTTACACACCCCAAGGGACTGCTGGGGGACAACAGGGAATGATGAGCAGACACCAGCAATAGACACCAGCCAGTGTAATTATCTCCTCAAGTGCTGTGTGTGCATGTGTGCGCATGTATGTGTGTGTGTGTGTGTGTGTGTGTGTGTGTGTGTGTGTGTGTGTGTGTGTGTGTCATGTGTGAGCTCTGCTGCTCCGCGGTCAGGGCTGTGTGGCCCTCAGTTCTCGTCTGCAGGTTGTTTTTCACCACCACAGTGATTGGGCTTCTTTGCAGCACACGGCCCAAGGATGTTTTTCTCTCTGCTCAGCCTTTCAACTCGGTCCCCGAGGACCAACATCAAGTCACTGACAACTGACCATAGCACTTGAAACTAACAAGATTATTTGGTTGCACAGTCTGCTCACTTTCATTTCCTCCCTTTCGTCTTTCTGAGGGCTCGGTTACCTGAGAAGACATTGTTTTTCCTTTTGTCAGTTTGCGCTCAGAATACAGATTGAAACTCAAAGAATACATGAGTGTAAAATGAAGGTTTATTACAATAAACAGCCCGTTCCCAGACGAGTGCAGACACCTTTATTTTCTTCTTCAGGGGTTTATATATTGAATTAAAAGTGCATATTAATTAACACCCCACTCTTTGTGCAATAATTCTTGAGCTCTGGATCTGGGCCAATGCAGTAAACATGCTCTCAGATCCAAATGTTTATTGCTGTGTTGTTTGTAATAGTCACCTTTCATCGAACCAGCATTTTACATGCTCTGAGACAACAGTTATAATTTGCAAATTAGGAATATTTTAACTTAAAATACGTGCACTGGAACATAAAAGCAAATTGATAGTTCAACTGAACTACAGTGTTTTGCATCATGTGTTTCACTCCACTCGAGTTGCTGAGTAGTTCTACTTTATG